>JADLZL010007557.1:0-78046 GCA_015844335.1 Chrysopogon serrulatus | reverse complement strand
TAAATGTAGACAATATCTTCTATAAATTTAGTCAAAGTTAAAAAATTTTTGATTTTTTCAGAAAATGAGATTTACATATTTTTTGAGACGGAGAAAGTACTAACTCTATTTTAAATTATAATTCATCGACTTTTTTATCTCAAATTTAATGGCCTGTCTTATTTAAAAAATTTGTAAAATATCATATTTTTTATATTTTTTGTTTGCTTTATTAATATAAATTCTTCAACAATAATTTAAATTTAACTATATTTATATAAATATTTTTTTAGTAAGACGAGTGGTAAATTTGTGGCTACAAAATTCAAATCAAAGAGGGAGTGAGAAAGAGTGCTCATACGGAGTGCGTTCATACGGCCATGCCTGCTCTGCATGCTCCATCGTGACCGTACTGAGGCATGGGTTGTCCTTTCATTTATATCCTTTCACATCTATAGAAAGTGTAGCGAGAGAGAGAAAAGGGAGAGTACCGCCGGTTGACATGGACTTTCGCCACGCCAGGGAGAGAAAACTGGGGCTGGTGGCGCGGTAAACCAACTGTGCCGCGCCACCATGCATGGCGCGGCAAAAAGTTGCCACGTCATTAGCCACGTCACCCGTATGCCCCTTCTATGCCACGCTGTCATCTTTTGCCGCGCCGCCATACATGGCGCGGCATAGTTATTTTGCCGTGCCATCGCTCGCAGCGTGGCAAAAGGAGTTAGCTTTTGAAATACCTTAGAATTGATGTTAGGTTTCGATTTTCTTTGAATAAAGAGTTAAAAATAAAAAAATATTTCCAGTTGCATCGCTGAGAGTACGTACTCGTGCGGGAAAGAATATGCAAGAGAATCCACGTACGTGTCCATCATATCCTCCACCAAATGGTTTCATTTTCCTTTTACTCTTTTAATGAAAGTTGTTTGTTCTGCAGGCAACTGCGCGCACAAGCCATAACCTCAAGCTCAAGCATTCACCATTACAACCTGTTGCTTCTACTAAAGCAACGGAACGGTGCTGCTGCTGCAACTAATTTCTCACTGCAGTTGCACTCCATATAAAGTAGAACGTACAGCTACAATGCAGTCATTTTTCGCACAGTTTGGCTTATTTGAACAGGTGTACATGTGTCCATGGCCTTTTTTAGACGATAATAGAAAATTTCCGGCTTCAGCCTTGGTCTTCTAGAAATAAGAATTGCAGATATTTAACAAAACAAGATGGCAGCAAATCCAATAGTATGTTTATTGAACGCCCACCTATAGCAAATCATTCGGCTGCTGAAAAAGCCGGCTGCTTCCGGCTGCTTCGGCTGCTTCACTCTCTCTGTCCGGCACTGTGCAAGCAGCCGGAAGCAGCCGGCTTATCGGCAGCCGAACAGGGCGGCCGGCGGCCGGCCCAGCGGATGGTGGTGGCCGGCCAAAGAGCAGGAAGGTGCAGAGCCTACCTGCAGGTTGGGTCCGGCGAACCATCCGGGCGGCTTGTTGGGTGCGAGGCAGAGAAACTTGCAGCAGCTTCGCATAGCCTGGATTGGCATTGGGGACGACAGTCAAAAGGCTCTCATCACTATCACTATACTAAAAGGCTCCGCTCGCTTCCTCCGCGGTTCCTTGCACCTTTAATCCCTTCCCTTCCCCACTGTGCCGCCGGTAGCATCGTAGCATCGTATCGTATCGCCGCGGTCAAGTCGTCTCTGATGCCGTATCTCCTCACGGTGGCACAGAAAGGATACATAATCATAAATATAATTGCCAATTGGCTGCTGGTCTCTCCGCGTATAGTATCATCCTAGCTGTGCCGAATGGCATGGCGCATCGGCACGGAACAGCAACCTTTGACTGGAACAAGAAAAAATACTACCACCTTTTGTTTATTGTATGTCACATAAACGAAATGCAAATAAAGGCGCTGCAGTGCACAAGTTTTTCTTCTTCTTCTTGCTCCCTTTCTTTTTCTTTTGCTTGGAGAGGAAGAACTGAAGAAGAATCGAAGCGGTGAAAGTGGGGGAAGACAAAGAAGAAGAGAGGATGCGCCGCGCCGCACGCGTGATCCCACTGCATGTGTTGGGCGGGCGACCTGCCGCGCTTGGTTCGTCGCCTTTTCGTTCCTCACTCACTTTGTTAGGTGGTGCTCGGCAACTGGATACTTCACCTCTTTAATCTTTATGCGTGGTACTGTACCACCATGGATTCTCAATCCAAATGGAGGGAGCTCCATTCATGCATGCTCATGCTAATGCGACTACAAGTGGGTCATTGCGCTTTTCGGTCCATTTTCCAGTACCAACAAATTGATTGATTTGCTAAGTTGTACTACACAACTGCTAGTAGTGGCAGCAGAGTAGTAGACGTTGAAAAATGCTGTCCTCAGCGCGGTCCCAAACAGAAGAGGTTCCTGCCTCACCATTTCTGTACCGGGTTGCAGTTGCAGATCAGAAGATAGCACACATCTTGTGGTGAAGTTGACCTGCTGTCAAGAATGAACCGATGATGAACAGGACTGGCGGCCTCGGCCTGGTGATCATTGCGAGTGGGATACCCAAGCGATGCCCCAAGGGCCAGGGCCAGGACCACGACGTCGTATCGTATCGTCATCATGTGCCGAGCTGGAGGACTGATACATATATTCTTTCTTATCCTAACAACCAGCAGGAGCGAAGAACATGTCTACCGGTGCCCGCCTCGAGCAAGAACCACGCATTGCCCTGCTTCCTTCTTTGTTGAACTACATTGTGTTATTTGCGTCCCCAGTGTTTGACTAATACATCTTCTTTGAACGAATTTGTTTGACTAATCCTAGGAGCAGTTGCTCCCCTGCGACTGCCACGCGACGTGGCAATGCAATAACCTTGGAGCCATGAATCTCATGGTTCACGCACAGATTATTATTCGATCATAGTCAAATGCTATGCTTCGGTTGGTTGCATGATCATTCTTTGTCCAATTCATTATCCTTGTTGTTCCATTAATATATGAAGGCCGTCAACCCTGTCCCCCATCTTTCCTCAGTCAGCTTCTCAATGCACAATCCCCCAATCTCGCCTCAATCCTTCTCAATGCTATAATCTGCCAACGTTCCTGTGCTCGGCATCGTGTTTCCTTGGCGCGCCAAGCAGGCGGTGGGCTGCATATGCGAGCGTGGATTTCACGTCTTGATCTCACTAGCGCATATGAGGGCATGCAAATTGCATGTTTGATTTGGCGGACGAACTTATGCTGATCCGAACGTTCGTTTGGCACGGTTCATCCTCCGGTGCTTCTCTAGAAGAAACGGAGCACTTGAAGAAGAGCCATTTTTATGTATAGTTTTGTTCTTTAAAAAAAAATGGCTCCGACTCCTCTAGTGTTCACAGGAAAAACAGCTCCTCATCAGTTTTGATCTTATTTGGTAGGGCTTCTTCGTAAGGGCTTCTTAATTATAGCTCTGGTTCAATAAAAATAAAAATGGCTCCTACTAAAACCGTTTGGTAGGGCTGTTCCATAAGAGAGAGTTGGAGCCAGAGAGGAGCAGTACCAAACAGGGTCTTAGTATGGTTCCTCATAGAAACTGTTGTTGGAGCCAGAGGAACTGGAACCGTGCCAAATAGGCAGTGTAGTGGTAGCCTGGCAGGCCAATTGCATGTATAGCAGAAAGGCTTGCAACGTGGTTCACGATTGAAATTTGAAACAAAGTGATTTGGTCGACAGACAAGCTGAATTTGTCTCATTCATTAATATATATCTTTCTACCAAAATTCTGTACCCATTCACAAGTTTGTGTTGCTCCAAGATAAGTGATTTGGTGGGCTACAAGTTTGGTTGTCTAGCAATTGGGACTCATGCGACCGAGGTTTTAACGTCTTTGACCTAATAATAACTAGCACATGTATACGATACGAGGCATGCAAATTGCATGTTTCCTTTGCCGGACGCACTGATGCTGTTCCAACATAGAATAGAACGTGATTGCAGCGTTTGTCCAACTGCATGTACAAGGCCATGATTCAAATTTGACACAAGTAACTGATTGCAACGTGGTTCATGATTCGAATTTGATACCAAGTGAGTGATTTTGCCAACAGGCAAGCTGAATTTGCCTCATCCATCAATTTCTTTCTACCAAAAATTCTCTACCATTGTACAAGTTTGTGTTGCTTCAAGAGAAGCGTTTCTTTTCCCCCCTGCTGTATGTATGTACTACTTCCACCGAATCAAATCAAAATCAAGAAATGTAAACTGGAAAAAGTGAATGAAACAGACAAATGTGAGTTGGTTCCCCTGTTCCATCGCCGACGATGATCAAGGATCAGAAGGGCATGATGTGGCTGGTCTTGCAGTCGTACCCCGCGCGACGCAGCTCTTGCCGTTCACTCTGAAGATCTTGAGCAGGTCCGACGCCATCTGCCGCGCCGCCGCCGAGCACCCGCTCTGCATCAGCAGCAGCAGCTTGGTGAGCCCGCCGTCGCACGCCGCCGCCGCCTCCACGGCGCGCCGGTCCCGGTACCGGTGGCACACCGCCCACAGCACCGACACCGCCGCCTCCGCGCCGCCCATCCCGCCCTTCATCATCTTGGACACCACCGCGGGCACCGCGGACGCCGCGGACTCGCACACCGCGGCGCGGCCCCTCGGCGCACCCCACGGCGGCCTCCAGCACGCGGAGCGCCTGGCTCGGGGACCCGGCGTCGTCCTCCAGCACGCGCACGGCCGCCGGCACGGCGCCCAGCCGGACCATCTCGGCGCGGGCGCGCCGCGTCGCCGCGATGGCCGCCAGGCACGACAGCCCCGCCGCCACGGCCTGCCTGTCCAGGCCGCCGCCCTTCTTCTCGTCGTCCGCGGGGCCCACGAGGCGGACCAGCTCGCCGACCAGCTCCTCGGACTCCGCCACCGCCGCCCGCGCGCCGGCATTGCGGAGCAGCGACTCCACCAGCCTCGCCGCGTCCACGCGAGCCTCCAGCGAGGCCCCGCCCCGCAGCACGCGCGCCAGGGACGCGGCCGCGGACGCCGCGTCGGCGGCCAGCGCCGCGGCCACGCGCCGCTTGCTCTCCTCCTCGATGCAGTCGGACGCCGCGATCGCCGCCAGCACCGCACGGCGGCCTCCGCGGCCTCCATGTCCGTCGACCTCCGCAGCACGGACGCCACGGTCTCCGCGGCGCCGCTGGCCCGGCCAGCGCGTTCTTGTCGAACTCGTCCACGTCGTCGTCGGAGAGGAAAGCCGCGAGCTTTCGGAGCGGGGGGCAGGGGTCGGCGCCGGGGTCAGCGACCCGGCGGAGGAGCTCGGCCGCGGCGGCGGCCGGCGTGGCGTGGGCCCGACGGCGGACGCCGCGGGTGGCGAGGAGGAGGAGGGAGGAGGAGAGGAGGGCGCGGCCGTGGACGCCCAGAGCGCGATGAGGCGGCGCAGGGTGAGGTTGGGGACGAGGTCGGTGGAGGGGAGCGGGAGCATGGTGGCCGGGCAGGTGGTGTTGCCGGAGTCGAGCCAGCGCTGGATGGAGGCGCGCTCGTAGGTGACGCCCGTGCAGAGGCTCACGGGGGAGCGCATCACGTCCAGCGAGATGGGGCACCGGAAGAGGTTGGGCACCTTCACCTCCAGGCCCTGGTACTCGGCCGACAGCCGCCCGTTCATCTCGCGCCTTCCCATGGATCGATCCAATCCAATCCAATCCAAGTGGATTCCTTCCTGGCTTGCAGTCCGCAATGCAGTGGGCAATGGCGCTGGGGGCAGAGAGAAGTGGACTTGAGGCGAGGGTGCGAACGAATGGAGGAGAAAGGGAAAGCGTTGAGGAAAACAGGGGAGAGGGGCCAGTGGTATTATAGACAATGGTGCTCTTTTGGTTCCGCACCCTGTATTACTGCTCTATTCTGGAAAGGGCCCCGCTGGATGTCACTACTACTTTCTCTTACCCCTTGACATGCTAATTTCAATTTTCGATCGACTCAGAAATTGGGCTAGAGACTACTCCGAGCACGTGTAGTAAAGAGAACTTGGTAAATTTTATACTGACGTTGAGAAATACAGAAGAATCAAGAAATCAGATGACAGAAATAAGTAAGTTATAGGTGAGCTAACTGATTAAATAGGTTCTAAGTGAGGCCATTAGCAAAAAATATCCGCTACCCATTACCCGTGTCTAAATTATCCAAACCCAAAATACAAGAACTCAAGATACCCAGGCCCAAATTTGGGTAGAGATTACGATTATCTGAAATTAGTTTGGTAGTTCGGGAAATATCCTTAGGTACCTAATTTACCTGAACTACCGAATATTGCATATTCTTTATGTTTAACTTTGTTGTGAGTTGAAATTATCATTTTATTAGTACATAATTTTTTATGTTTGAACAACTATATGTGATATACTATTTTTTTTTGCAAATTGTTGATTTTCTATGAATTCACGTTTAATGAAACTAAATTATTAGATACCTAAAATTTCGGATATCATGTATGTTTTCATTGTCCCGAATTCTCAACTAGAAAAATTCTGGCAACATGAATGCCTAGGCCTATATACGAGTGAGCTCATATGTGTGTTGTAAGTACACATGATCAAGAGTTTGAGCAACAGTGGATATATAGCTAGCAGTGGACTATATTATTAGCCTCGTTCTTCTACATGATATGATGCATAATAAGTATCACTAACAAAACATCCTTTTTTTTGAGACTCACAATAATCAAATGTGTGTGTATAGTATGATACATCATCCTTTCACTGTTGCGAGAATTGAGTTGTTAATTACTGTACTGTGGAGGAAACCGGCAAAAGAGAACGTCTGAGCGTTCCACACCATGTAAGGCATACAATAAGGAGCACAGACGAATTTGCACCAACCCTTCAAGTTCAGTTCATACAAGGTAGTAGAGCATATGCATATAGTACACTAACTCTTTTCATCATGTGTCAGGTTGGTAAAACGTGCCGCAAACATGGCAAGTTTGAACAGTCACGCCATGCCAAACCAGTGCCAATGCAGAACTAGTACGTGACATCGCTGGAACGACAAGGATGGGACCGGAGAAGATCCAAATCTGTTGTAACTAAACTACTAAAGCCACATAAACACCATGTGATTTGCAAATATTCGGTCTCCGAGGGTGCGCGACGCAATAATAAGAAGGAGAAAGGAAACCAAGGAGAGGGTAGAGAAACGGTGGTGCGTGGGAATGCGGAAAGCTGGCGTGGAAAGGGGTAGCGAGGGTCAAAGTACTCGTAGGCGAATTGAGATGTCGACGTATGGACCGGGCGCCCGAGCGAGTCGTTGTCGCTCCATGCTGCTCTCTGCTTTCTTCGGTCGTCTTGGCCAGTTGTTTTTGCTGCCAATTGGCTTGGCGTTGGCGAGGAGGAGCTTCCTTTTTTTTTTGCCTCCTCCTGTAGCATCCACCGTATCTCCAGTCTAGCAAAGCATCCAGTTACTATGTTTCTGTATCGCGGTCAACAGTTTTATTTGATGCTGTACTACGTACATTATCTTGCGCTTCAGCGGTCTGACGTGTGCTAGTCAAACTAGGCAAGCATTAGTTTTTTGGGGGAGACACCATGGCGCCACCGCGAAGCTATGAAGCTGTTACGTGACAAGTTATAATATCCCATTGATGTTGGAACTTGGAACGCTGACATGGTGGTGCTTATGATACAAACAAGCGATTTTTTTTTTTTTTTTTTTTTTTGGGGGGTTACGGAGTACTAAGAAATTACTCCTTCTATTTCTAAATAAATAAATGGATTTGTAACTTGTTTTGAGCCAAACTTTTAAAATTTTAACCGATTTTCAAGAAAAACTCGTCAAAATTTGAGATATCAAATTAGAAGATATATCATAGAATTTATATTTTTATAATATATGTATATTTTATGTCATAATTGATTATAGTCTTTCGTATAAAATTAGTCAAACTTGAGATAGGGATTCTAGAAATTGGTTTAGCCCAATCGATGGAGCAAAACGAAGCCTTATTGTTCGGTGAAGATTGACGAAAACCAGATCAGAGAATTCCGATGAAGCAACCTACTAGCTAGTAAATACTCCGGCCAGTGTATATTCATTCTCCAGCCAAGTCCAGCTGCCAACTCACCCACCAGTCGCACACACATTGTAACGCACGACCTGCATGAGCGCGAGAATTTCTGCCAGTTTCTCTTTTCCTTTTCTTGTTCTACAGCAGACAGAGACAGCCTCGGTGTGACGGAGTTCACGGAGCCGAGCTCGTGGGGGAAGTCGGCAGCTCGATCGGCACAAGCCCATACACACTACTGACCTCGGTGCCTAATATGGCTTGCCTTGTGGCACACGGCCGGCCGGCCGGGCAACCGCCAGGCTCCAGGCCAGCCCAGCTGGTAGATGGCTGGACCTGGAGCCCCAGAGCACACAAGGCAAGGGGCAGCAGATATTATTCTCGTTGCCTGGTGGCTTCGCTGGCTACGACACGTACGCACGCAGTCAGCACCGGCCCTCGTTTACTACTGTAGCAACTTGCCATCTGCGTGCTCCGACGACGAACGAACCAACGCTCTGACCTGCCTTCCCTTTCCGCGTCGGGTAAGAACACGCACGCACCTGGTACGTACCGGAAGCGGAAGGAGACGAGACGAGACGACCTATACACAACTCCCATGCATCCATCGGAGTTGGGGTCGGTCGACAGCGACGACCGACCGCGCCTGGCCCCGCCGACATGCCGGGCTCCCGGCGGGCGCCGCCGCTACGCAACAAAAATTTACAGCTATACAGCCACCAGGCGAAGCGTGCTTGAGAAAAACGGACTAGAATTAGTCTCTGGAACAAACGGGTTCTAGAAACGAACGAAGGTCGTCCTTCGACGAGAGGCGTCGACGTCCTTTTTTTTTTTTGTGTGTGTGTGTGTGGAATGTCAATGGAACGGGGTGGGCCTTGACGGGTTTTCGTGGGCGGGTTCTTATGGGGGCATGTCTGGACGCGGGTGAGCCGCGGGTTTTACTAAATTTGGCGACCGACGGGTTGGGTTTAGATGAAGATCTCGCCGTCGTTTTATGGTGGCCACCGGCGCGTCACGACACCGGCATCCCGGTCACCGGTACCAGAAATTCCATTTTTATAACTGGGTTCTCCGATCTCGGTGTGGGAAAGCAATCCATGATGATTGCGGCATCATCTCACATCCCATCAAATCTCCAATCCAAGAAGAAAACAATCGACATCAGTTCGCATCTGCTATTTTTCTCCCAACAAGCTAGCTGTTCACTCTTGCTGGATCCCGTGCGTGATTCTACGATGAAGGTCTCGGCTGGCCGGCCGTCGCGTGGGATATATTATTATTTATTCGGATTTCAGTTCAGACGACGGCGCGGTAACGACGCGGCGTTATGTTCAGTGGATCGTTCCGGCATTTTGGGCTCGCCAGCGATTTAAAAGGCGGATATATATGGCCGTTCCAAAGTCCGAAAACACCGACGATTGTAAAATTTTCCTGGTGCTCGCATTCCATTTCATGTACCATCTCATTTTTTCCCCATGGTAAGCCTCATCATCATCAAGCTCAAGACGCAGGCTAATTGGAAAAATCTGCATTTTTACCCCTCAGATCGGAGAAGAAAACCAAAAAAACACAAGGGAAAAAATATAAACATCAGAGGGACTGCACGATCTGCAGCAGCTCGAAGACCTTTAGCAGCAACGGGCCAAAGGCACAGGGCGGCGTGGAGTACGGAGCGGCCTTCCGCCATGCCGACTCCCTCGGCCTCGATGCGGCAGTGCGTAAATATTATGCTACGCCAGTGAGCTTGTGGGTCGAGCGGGTTGTGAGCTTGGAATGGGGCGGGTTGGGGCGGGTTGGTGAATGTCTTTTCTTTTTCTTGGGTTATATGTTATATGAGCAAGCGGGGTGGGGTGGGTTAGGGGCGGGTTTAGCCCCATTAGCAGGCTTAAATGGAGAGGCGACGTCGTGCGCTTGGGCCGGACTTCTGGATTATACAGTACCGACCACCGGTTGCTTTGAAAATCCTATTCAAAATTAGCGTGACTAAAAATTAAAGGGGGCCAAATTACATTACAGATTTATTATCAGCAAAAACTATTATCCTAGTGAGAAAATACTAGACTCTTAAAAATGATGAAACCATTACGAATTTAGTTTCATAACTATTTGATTTCGAAAGATGTTTAAATATAAATTTGATGCTAATATTAAAATTTGATGCTAAATTAAACTATTTCATAGAATGATTCCATTTCTTTTACAGTTTTTGACAAATGAGTACTACTAGTAGTACAACATGGAGTTCAGCTTGCTGGCTTGTGTGCCACTCCTGCATTCCTTTCCATGTTTTACGAGATGCAGACACCACGTAAATCATCTTTGTCAAGTCTCATGCAGATTTGCAAGAAAAAATGCAACATCTTTCCACTCAAATTGCATACAACAAAAAAGACATTTGTCCATAGATCAAGATATGTACCCAGTTTCGCCCCCAAAAACGGGCTAGAATTATTTGATCAAGGCTTGTTTTATGGTATAATTCATAGTGATGAGCGACAACTAAAAATCACCGGTATTAAAATTCCATTTTATAAAACTCTTTATCGGTGAAAGGGTCCAGTGTGAAAGGGCTCATAGTCTAGTGGTTACAAGAGCCATAGGCCCTATCTTAGACCCTTTTGGTTTTTTTCTCCTCTTTAAGTCGGAGCGAACTTTCTAATTTTAATGATGTTGTGCTTTCAATGGCAAGTAAGAAAATTCCTCCGTATGTATAGGAGAAATTCAACATGGTGACTCCTCCATGTCCATCTTGTTGAGGATTTTATTGTGCCACTATATTTAAAAAGTGGATATATATTGTTTTGAAAAACAAAAGGCTATCCAATGTAAAATTCACTAACTTCTACCATTCGATCATAGATTTTTTCTAATTTTGGGTTTGCGTTCTTAGAAATAACCTTGAGTTAGTTATATGTGTTTTTATACTATGTGATACCCAAAACACAAAACAAAAAAAGTTTGACCTATTCAGGTGTGTGGAGGGAGCAAACTTTTAGAACACCAGTTCACCACAATACCTTGTTTTAAATGCCTGTGCTTGATCATGTATGATTTATATATATATATCATAAGCAAAACCAGAACACTGTCCATTTTACACTTGTAAACCTCACAACAATAGTTCAGAATGTCTTTTCTTTTTCTTGTTATTATATGTATCTGACCGAGTGACCTTTTTTTGTCCTTTTACGGTCATCATTAAATCAAACAATAAAAGTAAAATAGATACAGTATAAACCAATTGCTTTAAAAAATATCAAAATTAAGGTTAGCTTAAAGAATTACTCCCTCATCTCAGAAAACTATAATCCTAGCGTTTAAATCTTGTCTAAAAAATGTAATTCTAAGGTACTTTTGGAGAACATTCTAGATGGGTCGATATTTAAATATACTTATGTGGCTCATTGCTTTTGCATGTAAACATTCTAGATGAATTCATTGCTTTTAAGTTTTTACAAATCCTTACTCGAAGGGAACATGAATTTCTGTTTTCACTAGTGTGGCCTCGTTGAAACCTTCATGTTTTATGAGACGAAAGGCAGTCCCAATCATCTTTAATCTCTTTTTCTTGTCTAAAATGATAAATGTCTAAATAGAAGACAACAAAAGGGACATTGTCCATAGATCAAGATATGTACTTGAGAAAAACGGGCTAGAATTAGTTGACAAGGCTTGTTTACTTATAATTCATAGTGATGAGTGACAACTAATAATATAAATTAATACAGCCTAAAAGGCATTGTGGGTGAGTGTGAAAGGGCTCATAGTCTAGTGGTTACAAGAGCCTTGGTACTATCTTAGACCCTAGGTTCGACTCTCCGTGGGAGCGAACTTTTAATTTTTAATGACATTGTGCTTTCAATGGCAGGTGACATTCCCGTCGATAGTTAGGGGCAAATGGTGACTTCTTCCAACTCGAGGATTTGTCGGTCCGAGCATGTGGTGATTTTGTCAATCTCGATGATTTGTCGGTCTAATATTCGAGAAGATACACATTGAGGTAGGGTTTGCGTCTGTGTGTCTACATGGGTTAGTGTATATGTGTTATTATACTATGTGATACACCAAAATAAAAAAAAGTTTGTGGTCAGGTGTGTGGAGGGAGCAAACTTTTCCTCTATGTCCACCCTTGTTTTAAATGCCTGTGCTGATCATGTATGATTTATATATGTAGGGATAAGCAAAGATAGAACACTGTCCATATTAGTAATAAAACCTCCAACTGTTAAAATCGGATAAAGTTGGTCATCTTGATTTAATACCCTTTTTATTCTAAATTATAATCCCTTCATCCCCTAAACAATACAAGTATAGTAGATACATAGAAACCAATCATACTAGTTTCTTACTATTACTATAAAGATCAGTCCTAATCTTTCTTCTCCATCCCACTACTCGTTTCTTACGATTACTATCCACTCCTGACCCCATTGAGAGCGCCTCCCTATCAAACTCCCATTCTTTTGCATGTCACTGCTCCACCAGTTGCTTTGACTTCTTTTCATCTCCTTACTCGGTTGGGAGCGCCTTCTCTGTGCTATTGCTCTCCCTCGTTGAAACCTCGAGGCCCCTAGAGATTTCTTAGGCGTGGCATTAGGTGGCCAGCTGGCTCCTGCCCATGTCGTCGACATCTCCCACTCTCCCTCCTTGCCGAACTCATCTCTTTCTTGTCCATCCCACTACTCACCGGTTTCTTTGGCTTCCTCTCATCTCTTGACACTATACCATGACTCTCTGATTCTGTTCACATTTCCTACTCCAGTGGTACATACCTTTGCATAGGTAAGTATTTTAGAACACATGATCAGAAGAAGTTCATGGGATCGATATTAATCCAAATTGTTTACCTTTACTTTCTGTTTGTTTACTTTAACCTATAACATAATATATACTCTCTCTATCTCTGGAAGCTTCAACTCTAGAATCCATACTAGTCAAATTTTTTAAGTTTGGTTAATTTTATAGAAAAAGTATCAATATCTATAACATAAAATAAGTATTTTATAAAAATATATTATATAATAAATCTAATGGTACTAATTTAATATTATAAATGTAGTGTTTTATCTAAAAGTTTAGTTAAAGTTTAAAAATTTTAACTTAAGATAATTCTAGAAGTTAAAACTTCAGAGATAGAGTATCTACACAAACTTTTTAGAACCCTTTATCTCATTTATGTTGAGATGAACCGAGATGTTGAGATGAATCGAGATTAACAATTACAGTTCCCACCTTCTGGATTGCACTTCCATGTATCTGCGACCATAATCATCTTTTGACTTTGACCTACGTTACTCAGAGGATTGGTATGAAGAAAGTCTATGGAGAAAATAAAAAAAGGAGTGGATAGCGTGATAACTGTACATGTGATCAACTCGATCCGCAGAAGCACTATTTTTGGTTATGGAGCTCCCAACCTCATCTTTACAGCTAGCTTGGTCGTCCAACCAAATTTTTTGTTACTATTGCAAGCTGCAAATAATGCGAACCACCGCGCTCCTGAGTCCTGACGTTGCTTTTGGCCCTCCCATTTTTATTTCGAACACAGTGCTTCCATGCTAATTTTGAGAAATCTACCCAACCGAGGCGCTCAGTATGCCGTCCTCTTCCAACCTGTTCTCCCTTTTTTTTTCCCCTGCTTTTGCGTTTGCTGTGCTAAATTGAAATTCCCCCGCGCCAGATTATAACGAGCAGTTTCAGTATGCCGCTCAATAATTTTATTGCATCACACCACGTGCTTGCATTGCCTTGTGTTTTGACTTCAAGCCCAGTCAAGATAGGCAAGCGTTAGTGGTTAGCAAACACGATGGCACAATTGTGGAGGTTGGCAACTGTCACGTGACAAGTTTTATTGTTTAAAGGTTACTCCCTCCGTCCCTTGAGAAATACTTCCCCTATCCTAAATTATGAGGTATCTAACTTTTGCAACTTTAAATTTGATGACTCGTTTTATTCAAAATACTTGTATAAAAATAGTTAAATTTAACTTATTTGTGAAGAACTTTTATAGATAAAGCAAGCCACGACAAAAGAAATGATATTTTATAAATTTTTTGAATAAGACAAGTGGTTAAACTTGAGGTTGAAAAGGTCAAAACATCTTATAAATTAGGATGGAGGAAGTATAATTCAAACAGATAAATAAGTGAAAACCAATGGCGTGTTTGACACCACTCCTCTGCGTGCGCTCTAAGGCCAAAGTCAAAGCTCTTCTGGCGAGCTAGTTTCAATGGCTCCATGTCTATATGCGAAAATGATGCTACCTCCATATAATTGATTTACTTCCATAATTTAGGCTTACTTTAGGTTAGTCCCACTACTGGGTTCAGCTTCCTCGGTAAAGACTATATTGCACTCGGCATAGGTTACTTGACAAAAAAAAATCATTTTTAATCGGGGCCTCCCCCAACCGTCTGTCTCCGCAGCATTTTTCGTGCAAAAATCACACATATTAGCCAGTGGGATTTGAAACCATAACCTCTCACTCGAACGATACTGCCCCTAACCACTGCACTACACATGTACCTAGGTATAGTTTTGGTTCCCCATATATTATACTAAACTGAGTGTAAATTGCTTGTTTGAGACTCTAAATGAATTCAAATTAAAAGGTTGTCAACTATAAAGTTTTGTAACTTTTCAAGATCTACACTTTTCATTTAGGAAGTTTCTCCATCCGAGATTGTTTATAAAATATGACTCTCAAATTTGAGAAATTCAAACATAATTTTGCATGATAAGATGATTTCGAGCCTGCTTGGTTTGCAGCCAATTTTTGCCATGCCAACGATTTGGTAAGCCAAAGTCAAGTAAGAAATTTTACCATCGATTTGGCAAGCAAAATGTGAGAGGTTAGCAAGTTTTGGTAGCCAACCAAGCAATAGCCAAAATCATGGCTAGCCAAATATTTGGTTTGGCAAATTTTGGAAGTTAACCAATTAGGCTCTTCAAATTAAAAAGGGTTCAAGTACATAACTTTTTGATATCTACAAAATTTATTTTGATTGTTTTTTTATCTGAGGTCTTTTGAAAATTTTGAATTTTAAATTTTAAAATACACATGTAGTTTTTCATGACAAGATGATTTTAATTTTAAAATTTGTCAACTACAAATTTTCATACATTTTCGAGATCTACAAAATTATGTTGGTTGTTTGGTCATTTGGTTAAAATTTTTTCTAGCATTTGAATTAATTTATTATCTCAACCTAAAAATATGCTTTGAAAAAATTTACTTTCACTTTGTCATATAAAGTGACCAAAACAAAAATTGTACATCTTGGTGAAAACTTTGAAATTTTTTGTTTGAATTTTTTTTTTCAAAATATGCTTTGAAATTTCTTTTTGTAAAAAACACTTGGAGTATTTTTTATTTTTCACTTCGAGTTTCTTTTGCACTCGACTAAGAGCTCCTTTGCCCGAAAAAAACACTCGATAAACCACTTGACACTCGACAAAGAGCAGGATTCCAGAATAGTGTCTATAATGACATAGGTGAATAATTTATATGCAACTTTAAAAGTTACTCCAGATATTTTTCATAGTTTTCATAGTGGTAAATGTATGTAATTTTTTATAATGGAAAATGTATGTAATTTAGATATAAATTTATATTAGAGAGGTACATCCGTTCCCTGACAACTGAACGGAGCCTTATTTGGAACTTGGAACAAAATGATAATAGTAATTTTGGTTTCCAAGAATATCGACTTTTAGCTGCAGTTTCGATTAGTTTGGTCAGTAGCAGCCAGTTCCCACACCTTACATACAGATACAGCCTATCCCGTACTGGTCGTCGTCATCGTCAAGGCGTTCAAGGCGTCACGCACGCGGCAAGTGGAGCCTAGCAGGCACGAAGGGCGTGAGCGTGACCAACCGCCGCCCAGCCGGAGGAGGCTGGCGGATCGGACTTCCGAGGCCGGTATTCTCGTTGCGGTGCCGGTGTCGCCGTCGGCATCACCGGCCGTTTACTCGGAGGAGCACCAACCTTGCTTGCTCTGACCTCCGCGCCCGGTTCCGCGCGCCACGCGTCGACCGCGCGCGGCAAGCGGCCAAGCAGGCTACAGCTACCCCCGGCCGTGCGCGTGTATCTGCCCGCCGCGTCGCCAGGCTAGCTGGAGGAGCTTCTCGTCGGACTTGGTAAACCTGCAAGCACCGGACGGGCGGCGCGCGCTAACTACCTTCCAATTCAGGGGCCGACGGCGACAGCGACGACGACCGCGGCGCGCGATCGCGTCCGGCCGGCCGACGTGTGCGGTGACTGTGGGCGGTGCACGCGGAACCTCCCGGCGGCGCTACGCAACAAAAAATTTACAGCTAGCTGCTCGTCGCTGACCGCGCGCGCTAGCTGTGGATCAAGCTCAAGCTCTGCGCTGCGAGCGACACGTACGCACCCGCGCGCTGACGACGTTTACGCGCGCGTGCGATCGGCGTGGGGGCTGCTAGATTTCCAAGAAGACGATGGCCGGGGACGCGACCTCGGATCTTTAGGAAGGTTCTAGACGGAGCGACGGGCTAGCTAGCTGGGACCTGGGACTGGGGGACGCCGACGAGCAACGCGCGCGTCACCACGGCCTTCCGATTCTACAGCCGAAGGTTCTAGATCGTTGGGGCTACACACTGCTCCGGCTCTTTTCGTTCTCGATCACCACTCACCAGTCACCAGTCACCACCATTTCCTTCACTGTTTTTTATAGGTCTATGATTTTATTTTATCGTGGCTATACTACAGGTTTAGTACAGTACAGTTGCTATCAACTGCTGATCGTTTCCTTGGGACAAAAAGAAAAATCTAGAAAAATACATAAACACTAGGTAAGGTGTTTATGATTGTTTTTTTTTATGATTTGGAGAAGAGAGAAATTGGGATAATAGGTGTTTGTTTCGTGAAGCAGTCGTCTCATAAGTGAATACTTAGAACTATGAGACAATTATTTTACAATTGTACGATTTAGTAGTGCAATACAGTTTACACACTTTTCTTTAGGGCTAATTGAATTGTTAATGTCTAAAACCATCTATAAGACAATACCAGTCTAACAGAACTGTCGAATCTAGCATCCACATTTTGTATCAACATGCATTGATAATGCTTGCTACTGTAGAAATTAAAGTTAGTGGTCTATAGGGAGGAAGAAACCACAATGGAACCAACACTATTATGGCTGCAATGACATTGACATGTCTCCATCATCTACAGGCAATTAGGTACTGGTATTACTGCCGATCACGGTCCCTATTACGCGGTCAACAGGAGTGCACTGCACACCTGATCAGGGCGATCGGTGACCTGATCACAAGTTCCATTTGCACTCCATATTATTACGACTGATTTAATTTAATGCTCGCGCTAGTTGGACCATGGATTAATTATTTCGATTCTGACTTTGACTAAAAAAAAGGGAGTGGATAGCTTGATAATTGTACGTGTGGTCGATTCTGTGTCTGTGGAGTAGCGTACTTTTGGTTGAGGACGGATCTCAATCTATCCTGCCCCAGTTCTCGGTCCAACCAATTCTTCTCTCTTCTCTCTCTCAACCTCCCTGCCCCCAGCATGCGCCTCTTGCTGTGTTAGTGTAAGTATCTGTTCCGAGATGCAGATTTTGACCTGAAAGTGCCATCGAAAAGCTAACCCAAGTGCCAACCACGTCGTCACGTCTTAACTTTGTAAGTACCAACCATTATCAATTGTGTGGAGTGTGCAAGACGCTGTAGTCAAAGGGAGTAAAGTTCAGAGTTCGTTAATCAGTGGCTAACCACTAACACGCACTATTATAGGGAACATCTTCCACATTTTCATGAACGGTCACTAAAACCCTTGAAAATATATCACTAATGGTTTGTACCACAAACAATTGGTGAAAATGATTTATCTTCCTAGTTTCTACGAAACGTTGGTGAAAATGTGCACTATATAGAACACGGCGAACTCAATCCGAACCCCAACTCCAATCTCTAAAAATGTCGCCCCAATAATTTTTTTGTGGGATTCTCCCACCCCTACCGCGACACGCTCGCCCACTCTCCTCCTTCCCCACGATGGTGCTCCTAGAGCTCACAACAACGATGGTAGCACTCCTGAAGCTCGCGGTGCGCATTGCGGGGGCTTGTGGTGGTGGGGCTGTTGATAGGGGGGTTCATAGTAGTGGGGCTCGTGGGTTTCTTGATGGTGGGTGTGGAATGGAGGGCCTATGGGAGACAACGGGCTTGGCTAACACCTTTTTTTTTCTTTTTCCGATTATCACAGTTATTTTATGACTTGAACCGATGGCGATAAATCTTTATCACCACTAATTTGGAACAAATGGTGATAAACCTCGTTATCATCATTGACTTTAGTTTCACCAAGTGAAATCGTCGGTGAAAGCAGTTTATGGACCCACGAAAATAAGCTCCGTTTAGTAATGATAATGATTTTTTGTTGATAACTTTTTTCCAAATAATTGGCAAAGTAATGGTGGAGAATGAGGTAAAATGCGAGTACTGCAAATAATTAATCAAGGCTTGGTGGGTGGTAGGCATATGTATCGCTTGAGCTAGATAAGAAAAATGTTTCTGTTGCATCAATCTTAGGCACCTTGCCACATGTCATGGATGAGAATGTTAAGCTTAATAAAAAAATATTGTCCTGCCCACTCCGCACCTCAGCTATCCTAGATCCTCCGTTGCTCTGTGCTGTTGTTCTATATCAAACATTTAACTTCAATAAGACTTACAGAAAACAGCGCATCGGCATCTACAATCAAATTAGCTTCACTGAATTCCCTATGAAATAATAGGTGGTTTATTTTAACATGTATCTATAATATATTTTTTACAAATTCAGTCAAAACTAGAGAAATTCAACTAAAGACAAATTTAAGGCGATCTATGATTTGGACGTGATGATGGAGTATTATTGTTCTCTTGTCAACAACATTAGTATTCTCTTGTTAAATTGAAGCCAATGCAGGGATGCTCTATATTAATTTGATCGTGCTCCTATTGCTAGAAGAAATTTGCATGTGCATACTCAATGTTGTTGTTTTTTCTAACAACATGGAGAGTATCCAACATCTTCTATTTCAGTGTGATTATACTAAATTTCTGTGGCGAGCGCTGCAAATTGTATTTGGTATTGCTACACCCCTAGGTAGATGTGGAGAGCTTATTTTGGCTGAAATAATGTGGTTGTTGATAAGTGCAAACCTATTTTTTTGGCAGGTTTTTTTATTGGAGGGATATGTTGTCTCTGATTCTAGAGTAATTACTGCTTAGTGATGTCACGAAGATGCTAATCGCCCATTGCATGCTCTATCCTGGTGAGTCAGACAGCTATGACGTTCTTTTCTCCTCACGGATGATGGTCTTTCGTTTTTTAGAATTGCTTATGAGTGTTTGAACGTTTTGAATGGAACTCCTCTTCTTATAGTAAGTGCGTTGCGAAGATGAAACCGGACCTTTTTTTTCTCTATTATGTAAAAGAATGTGGTGACGCTTGTGACATTTTCCTGCTTATGGGGTGCATTCACGCCCCAAACGTGAGGTCAACTTTGATCAGAAACCAGCATGTGGCCCCCAAATAAAGGCATTCTCCGCGTAATCTCGTTCCATCAGTCCTTTCGGCTGAGGGTCCAAAATCTTTGACCCAAATCAAAGGGTCAAGCAGGCAAAGCCTTCGCCGTGGAAATCCAGCAGCCATTCACACACGCTGCATCCAGAATCAGATATGCAGCGAGGTCGAAGGAAATAAGTCAGTTTTTCACACCCAATCTGATTTGGACGTTGTCGGCACGACACATATTTCTTCTCTGCTCTTCTCGTGTCTTCTCTTCGGTGGAAAAAAAATTGTAACGACTCACCAAAGCACGAAAGTCAGTTAGAAAATAGATTCCTATTCGAAGAAGATGCAGCTAGCTTTGTGACTTTGGAAGTCGTGCGTGCGCTGTGCGGTGATGGGCGGCGAAATGTGGCTTTGTGACACACGGACGCGCGCACGGCACGGGCGAGGGCGACCGACCGTAATAGCATGACAGCGAGCCACAGCCCAGAGCCAGTGGAGTAACAACCGGTGTTTGAAATGAAGGGCACACACGTTGTTGTCGTAGCCTGCAACTTTTGAACACAAATGCAAAATGCATGCACCAAAAGGCTTAAAAAGCTAGGTTGTCCAACTCAGCCGTTTTTTCTTTCTGTGTTAGGCATGACTTCTTACCATTAAGCAAGGGAAATTCGTGTCATTTTCTTTTGATTGACTTGAGAGGGGGAGTGAAAACTTCTGCTGAACTTGAAAATTGTTCAATGCTCATCAGCCAGGACGACGTGACGAAGACGATGACCGGGTAAATGGGCCACATCGAGACTTTGGACCCACTGGTGGGCTGGACATGCCTCACGGCAAGCAGGCCGCCATTGAGGCCTGGCCGCTTGCAAGCTGGGTCCGCCGGCGATGGCATGTGATTCTTCTTTTTCTCTAGACTAGAACCAGAAGACGGAGGTGATCTCGACCTCTGCTACCAAGAAATGGATGCGCGAACTAGCCAGTAACTGATTCTATTCACCGAAGAAACGTCGTCTGAATCTCACGTCAGTCTGCACAATTCCTTTTACCGTCTGGGAAGTGATATGCTTAATGCTGGAGATAGTAGGTAGCAGTGGTGGTACCGGTAGTAGATAGTAAAGTTGGGTTCAGAGCTCTGGGGACTGTGTGTCTGACTGCATGAAGCCAACAGCAACCCATCAACCTAACTCTTCTCTAGCCTGGGCCTTTGCTTATAGCTCTTCTATATATCTCTCCTTCGGCCGCGCACCAGAGCTGGCCTCTGAAAGCTCACATTGGGCGGACAGTAGGGTGCATCAGCTAAACCCTGCTGCAGTGCTGCTCTTCCACTACTAATCTACTCAGTGCTGCAGTTGCAGCAGGGCAATGAAAACGATTTGCTAGCCTCTACTGCGCGTGCACGTACGGCACCTACATAGCATTCCAGTTCATCACACAGCCTGCCTGTGCTACACTACACGTACATAAGATGCAGGAAGAAGATTATATCTGAAGTAAACAAGCATTGCTACCTAGCCACCTAGGGGATCGGAGTGATGATTGATGGATTAATTAGCTTGTTAACAAGTGTCACATCCCAACTAACCTGGGATTAATAACCTAGCTAGCTAGGCATGCAGTAGATAGACAGAGAAAGATGCACCTGCACACGCAGGGGCAGATTCAGTTGAAGCCAACATAGGTAATCTTTTTCGCCCAAAATCCAATAGGCCAATACCCATATTACTAGTTAGCTGCGGAAGTGCCTGCTAGCTTCCATGCACTGATGCATGCATGTTTGCTGCCATGTGCTTGCTGGCCTCCATTATGCATTGCTTCCTCCTGGTTTCAGGGGACTAGTTGCCTGCTGCCCTTTAATTAACTGAACCTGCTCCGCGTTTCTTTCTGGTTTTTGTTTGTTTGTTTGCACCTGAACACTATGATTTTATATAGTTTGAGCAGTTTATTACTACTAGTACTCCTAGTTTATGGTCGTGTGGATTTCTTGGTAAAGCTGAACAGAACACTTGTACTCCTTTTTTGTAGTCACAATAGTCCGGACACTGAAGTCTGAACTGATGCATGGCCTCCAGTTTTTCAGTAGCAGTAGTATCTGGTCGCTTTGCAGCTCTGCACGTCTCAGTGCAAAAGAGCTGCATGTTATCTTCTGTACATGTCTGCACCCAGCACAGCAGAGCACCCAGCGACAAGGTAGCCTTTTCCTTCCTTTGCGTATTTTTGTTGCTCCCTCGTCCCTCCCCATGTGGTCAAGAAGTTGGGGCGTTCGGCTGGCTGCCTTTCGTCGTTGAGTTGCAATACAACCCAAATCCGACTGGCCAGTTTGTCATTGTACTTTCTGAATCCTGAAGTATCCAAGACAGATCGTATTTTCCAATTCTTAAAATATGTTCTCCATTAACTAGTACAATCCCCTTCTCCTGTTTGCCTGGTGTGGTTTCTCTGTTTGTATTGTAGCGCGTACTCTAGTTGTCAGTGAGTGCATGGAGGTGAGGCAAGCATGGCATATTCAGGCACAGACATTGCGGCCCTCAAGCAAGTATACCACACGTACTGCAAATCAATCTCCCAATGCGGCTGCCATCTGACGAGATTACTTTGCGTATACAAAGTAATGCATATTGTTCAGCCGGCTGATAAACTAAAAACAACTGGTTTTCTAATAAGAAAACATTGTTGAAACGGTTGATAAACTGGCTCATAAGCTGAAACGAATAAAGCTTAACTTCTGAATTTCCGACTCTAGGGCAAGTTAAATGGACAGAGCAAGAAAAATTACGTAGCATGCGAGTGTCAAATAACCGATGGACTTGAGAAATCCCTGTCCCAGGGGTGGGGGGTGGTGTTAGGTTATCTCCCCCGACCATCCACCGGACAATCAATCATGCCATACTACATGGCTAGGAAACTAAGGCAAGGCATGGATCATGGATGGGAATCATGAGACGTGCGTGCTGGTTCATCTATTTTCTCTTGGTTTCTGCATGAGTCCAATCTATCAGCACCTGCCTGCATGAGGGCAAATTACGGCGGTGATCCATGCTAGTGATCAAGGGAATAGACATAACGACGCAGCCCACATTCAGCCAGAGTAGCAGTTTGCGAGATTTGGCCACCCTAGCTAGTCCATGGCGGCGGCGTATCGTATGCTACCGTTCTTCTGTTGGATTGATTGATTGATTGATGGCAAACCGATCAGCGATGGAGCAAAAGACCAGAGAATTCGATCATGGTAGTTGTGATTGGCAGCAATCTGGAGATGGGCAACTAATGAGCATCAGTAGCCAAACGCGGCCGATCGGGTGGCAGACTGACAGCGGGTTCAGGAGCAGATTGCTGAAACTCTGGGGTCGTCTGGCTCGCTTGCTACTCTGCTCATACTGTACATGGCTGGCAGGCAGACAGGTGGTACTCGGACGGACCTTAGGACGGCTGGACAGGACAGGGAGGCAGCCGCGGGGCCCCTCTGCTCCTTTGTTAGCAAAGGCCAAAAGCCATGTCCGGGAGACCGTCGGCCATGATTACGGGCACCGGCACGTACAGCTACAACAGAGCCTTGGAATTTCTTGACTAAAATTTTCTCCCCACTTCCCCGCGGGGAAGCCTGCCAGCTTTGGTTGCAGATTGAATTCTGAATTTCTGAATCTTTTTCGCCTGTCTTCTTCCTTCTTCTTCCTCCTCCTCCTCTTCTTCTTCTTCTTCTTCTTCTTCCTCCAGGTTGCTTACATGACTGCACTGCATGTGCGATCATCATGCGTGGTATCTTCCATCCATTATGGTTCATTAACGAAAGGTGTATGCATAGATTGTGCGTTAATTTCGACCCGGCCGGGGTGATCATTGCCTTCATCTCCTTTTGGCCGCTTGTCTCAACTTTCTCACCCATCTGGAGCTGGCCCAAAGCCGAAACGTTTTGTTTACTACTACTATACTACTACTACTAAAGTGTTTGTTGTTATACATGCATGCAGTCGACGATCGATCGATCGATCGTTCTTTAACTGCCATATCGGCGTCGGCGTAGACATGTACAGATTGGTCAATGGTGATGTTTACTCGACGACTGCCTAATTAGTTTGGCCGATCGAGAAAGTCATCGACCGGGTTTTCAGTTACGGCAAGCCACAGCAACAACTCATGGAAAGGAGTCATTAGCCTCATCCATCAGGTGCGTTTGCATTGCTTGCGCGCGCACGTTTGGCCGTTTGGGGGTAGCTAGCCTCCCTCTGAATCTGATGCTCAAAAAAACTATTCCGCCAACCTTTTCGTGGCCATCATCATCGACTCCCCCTGCGACGCACGGCCCTTAATTAAACAATGCCTGTCCCCGCCGCCGGCCGGGGCCCGGCATTTCGTCGCCGTCGCCGTCGCCGTCCCCTTCCGCGGCGCCGTACGTACCCTCGTCGAGTCGTCGTACCATCATTTATCGCTTTCCCCTTCCTCCTCCAACTCATATACAACAAACTTATGTTGAGAATTTGATCGACAAGCGGCCGGCTAAAGTTCCATTTATTTCCATATCATCTACACATAGGGTACGTGTGCGCGATCACAACAGAGGGGCCAGCAAAGAATCGAACAAAAACAAACTACTTTTTATAGGCATATCATAGAACACCTCGTGTGCATAAATAAATGGTAGTTATCCTTCAATCATTTACTAGCTCAATACGACAACAAATCTCAACACCAATATATCAAAATAACACACATATGTCTTCCGAGCCTGTGTACCTATATGAGCAAACCACTTTACATACGGAACAATACCAAAACAACGTGAGCTTGTTTGGATCCATTAACACCGTCGAAATTATCAGCTGAAATTTTTAAATAATTGACGTCGTCGTATACCTTCTAATTAATGGTGATGTTTACTCGACGACTGCCTAGATGAGTTTGGACCGATCATTTATTCATCGACCCAATTTTCAGTTACGGCAAGCCACAGCAACAACTCATGGAAAGGAGTCATTAGCCTTATCCATTTTTGCGTTTATTTGCATAGTTTCAACGCACGTTTGGGCGTTTGGGGGTAGCTAGCCTCCCTCTGATGCTCAAAAAACTATTCCGCCAACCTTTGTGGTAGAGCCATCATCGTCGGCTTCCCCTGAGACGCCGGCCCGACGTAAACAATGCCTGTCCCCCGCCGCCGGCCGGGGCCCGGCAAGCCGTCGCCGTCGCCGTCCCTTCCGCGGCGCCGCAAGTACCGTCGTCGAGTCGTCGTGCCATCTTTATCCCTTTTTTGAAGGAGATTCGGTTCCATATTTCAACAAACGACTTGACATGGAGAAAAAAGATTTGATCGACAAGCAGCCGGCTAAAGTTCCATTTATTTCCATATCAACAGAGGGGCCAGCAGAAGAATCGAACTAAAACAAACTATTTTTTTTCTTATAGGCATATCATAGAACACCTCGTGTGCATATATAAAATGGCAGTTATCGTTCAATCATTTGCTAGTTCACTACGACACCACATTCCCTCACGTGATTAGGGGGAATAATAACACACATTTATTTTTGTTTTTCTTAAATTTATTAATTTATTTTGTAATTAATTAAATTATGAAAAATCACCGTTAGCTATATCCATTAACAGATAAAATACCTCCTTATAGGTAAACGAACTAGTGGAGCATAGCCCTCTAATTATTAGTTGGAAAGTTGCTAGCTATTAGTTTTATTAGTAGGTTCGAAGTTGCTAATAGGTGCTAATGGTTTATATGCACCTTCAACACATTATCCAACCACCTATTAGTATGTGGATTCAAACAGTCCCTAGCTAAAATTGTTTAGTGCTAATAGAGATCCAAAAAACTCTTAATCGACAGATATAGCAAGACAACACTGAATCAAGAGCGGACACCATGCATGGCTTGCATGGAAGCTCTTCGTAGGAAAATTAAAAAAAAATCATGGGTGATTGTCAGCGAAATTTATTGTGAGATTAGAAAAAATATAAGAGATGAGAGCCAACAAGTGAGGAGAGGTTCTAAATCTCCCATAAATTTAACTCTCTATTATTGAAACTATTAATATTTATAATACTAAATACATAGTATCATTAGATTTTCCATTAAATATATTTTTTTTTAGTATATATAGTATATATTTCTACACACTTTTCAACCTAATAGCTAATGCTGATCAGAAAATACTGAACAATGTTGAACCGTATTTAGTATCAATAAATAGTATAATTGACACGTGGCTACAGAATTTTTTTTAATATAATAACTTGGTGTAGTATAATTATTCTACACCTAGGGTGTAGAATATTATATTATATGGGAAATTCAATAATATTTTTTTTGTTAAATTTGGCTAAACTTTAAATGAGAGTAAATAAAATTAGAGAGCCGTATTCTTTTTCCTGTTCGGAGGTCTGTACTACATAAAGTAATACGAGTCTGGAGATAGGTTAGGTACCAAGGTAGGCTGGCAGGTTAGTACGTAATGAGAGTGATCGATCGGGGAGTGGCGTGGCTCCACGGGCGACACTGCCTGCCGTACGTGCAGTCGTGCGCACGCAGTGGCAAGTGGCAAGGATCAAAGTCAAACATGTGTGCGCGCACGGACCAATTTTCTGCGCTACCGCCACCGGTTTAGCCATGGGCAGGGGCGCAGGGCAACCAGCTCGGCATATGCATCGAGTGGCATGACACGCTCGTCACGGAGATAGGCGTACGTGCGTGCCTGCTGGTGCGCCGCTGCGCGCCGGTCGGCCCATGCTCGTGTCGTGTGTGTGTGTCTGGCTGGGGCACGGGGCACGCCGCCGGTGGACGGAGCCGGGCGCGCACGGACGCATGCGCCGCAGCCGTGCGAACACGAGCGCGAAGCGTAGCCCCGGGCCCGGCCGCTGCTTTTGTGCGCTCCGATCCCCGGCAGAAACGCTACGATTTCTCGGAAATTGCTGGTTGCTTCTTCGCTGGGCCAAGAAACACAGCGCTGGTGTTGCATTGGCTGCCTTGTCAGCTTTTCTCTCTTGCGTTGCCGTTGCCGTTGCTCTCCATGTTTTGATCTGTACCTCTCTGCCCTCGCTTCTTTGTCTCTGCCTCTCTGGTCCACGCACGAATACATACTGTAGCCAACATGGACATGCCTGCCCCACCACCGCCATTACTCCGGCGGTCCGGCCGGCGCTACCTCTACATAGTACTCCCTAGTATATATATGCGATTGTGATGTATGTAAGCCATCTGGACTGTAGGTGTACATGTAGATGCAGTAGGAGTAGATGAGATTGGTTGACTAAACTGTTGCAGAAATTTACAAATCTACACCTAGCTCTGGTGATGATTTTTTTAAACAATCTGGTGATGATTTTTTTTGAGAGAAATCTGGTGATGAATTTTCGAAGATTAAAACGACATCTCGATCGATCGAATTTTTTTCGTGGCCACTTCTCGTTCCGATCACGTTAATTTGGGAGCACGGTAGGGGAACAAGGAGCATGCCACCCACAAAACAAGGGCAATCTGTTCTTGAGCTTTTACTGATATAGACTAACTTTGTGTGGGGGCATATGTCTCCCAGGATTCACATTTTTGCCCCCACGCGTTTCTCACAGAATCTGTAGTTTCCCTTTTTTTTCTAATATAATAAAACGATGTTAGCCTTGTCACACTTTGGCCGAACTACTTGTACAAAACTGTTTTTAATCTTTTTTTTATAACCAGCATACCCAAATTGTTTGTTGTCCTTGCCACACAACAACTAAGAACACCTCCAAAATCTCTAAAGGGACGCTTCCTAAATTATTGATTATACAAAGCAACTAAAATGAGTATGGAGTTCAATTGTTGATTTCTCTAATAGTTTATGATACCTGGTTGCCAAAAAGAATAAACTAGCAGGTTGACACAGTCCCGAACACCAGTAACATGGGGTAGAGAAAAAAGTGTGTAGGAGGGACAGAGAGAGAGAGAGAGAGAGAGAGGGGGACAACACGGAAGGCTGGATGCGCCTACATGGAACACACACTATATCTTTTGAGGGGAGATTTACCAAGGCCTTGTTCAGATCGAAAGTTTCTTCAACCAGAAATTCTGTAGCACTTTCGTTTGTATTCGACAAATATTGTTCAATCGTGGCCCGACTAGGCTCAAAAGATTCGTCTCGTGATTTACAACTAAACTGTGTAATTAGTTATTTTTTTGAACATACTTACATTTAATGCTCTATGTATACGGATACAAATTGATGTGATGGAGAGAGAGTGGAAAAACTTGCAACTTGCACATGAACTAAACAAGGCCCAAGATTATATATATCATTAGAGGGTTTGGACATAAAATTTTTGGTGGGCATTTCTCTTTTCTTTTTGTCCAAATATCACTTCAAGAGTTGTTGTAAGATGGTCCTAGAAATGCTTTGACAGTATTGGATGATGCTCGAGAGAAACAAAGGTTTGATGACACATTGTGCTTCGGCTACGGTCGCCGTTGCCATGGATCCACTTGCCGCTTACGAAACTAACTAGTACATGTTAAGTTAGAAGTACAGATTTAGCAATATATGCATGATCCTTATCCTCTTTCGAAAATTAAAAGAAAGATAGGAAAGCATCCGACGTTCGAAGGTTATTGGGTGAGAACGTTGATGTTTTAGCCACCAAAATGCCACTTTGCAGGACATATGTGGACTATTTCTTTCAGAAAAAAGAAAAGCATCGAACGCATGACAAACAAACTGCAAGTTCGGAAGGACAATTCTGTAAGAATAATATATACTGTACTTGACACCATTGGTATTTTCAACATCAATAATATATGTAGCCTGTTTCTTCTTCTATGCTTGGATATGGATGATGTCATCCCGGCTCCTATCCCTATTCACTCTATAGCAGTAGCCGGTGCTCGAGGGTAATAAATGTTAGATCAGGCCTTGTTCGGTTCCTTCAAAGTTTCAACTTTTTCCACTCTCTCTCCATCACATCAATTTTTTACCCATATATATGGAGTACTAAATGTAAAAAAAAATAACTAATTACACAGTTTAGTTGTAAATCTAAAACTTTTTAAATTGGTATGGTTTTACAATATTTACCTCAAACAAACGAAAAACTATTCATTCGGGTTGCAATTTTTTTGCATCCGAACAAGGCGTCAGTGGGAGTCGGTGTTGTGGCCTACTTATACGTTACATGCATGCATCGGCCCATGACACTACTGACGGTAAAGCTAAAACTTTAGAAATGTATGGTTTTACGCTCCTCTCAGAAAAGGAAACAACATATATAAAAACTGAATTGAAGATTGAACCATCACGGTCTTCAAATAAGCATGCTCCAAGTTGTAAAGTAAAATGTTACAGCTAGACATATTAAAACCAGTTGCTTTGTAATATAAGCAACCTTTAGGCTAATTAATTACAGGAAAAAGTTGAAAAACACGGTCAGGAGTTTTAATTAGCATAATGATTTTTTTAATCGTTTCACAAGTTCTGTAAAAAAAAGAGAGACATACTGGGCTCTATAAATCTTTGGTTGAAATGAGGATAGACCGATCGTCAAAAAAAAAAAGCTAGATATACTTCCAAGGAACGGCAGGACAGACGGGCATCATTTTTTCAACGGGGTACATTTTGCTGGTACTTGCTGGAAAAACTGGTGGATTTCTTCCTTCCTTCCTTCCCCGGCCGGGATATGATGACATGAAGTTTGAACAACTCCATCCATCCATCGTCCACACCATGCTAAAACCCAACTGGTATTAAAATTTAATCCAACAACGACCGACCCCTCTTTTCTCTTTGGCTTGTCACAGCGTCTCGTCTCGTCTCGTCTCATCATCCTCAAGACTTCCATGCCCCCACCCTAGCTAGCTTGGACCCTCATCCCTAACGAACCCACCCATATATCACCACCTCCCTTCTCCCCGTCCTCGCCATTTGCTCACCACGCCCACGCCCACCAAAGCTAGGTAGTCCTCCATTGACGCCTCAGCGTTAGCGACGGACGAGAGAGCTCCACCGCCGGTCCTCCCCCGGCCGGCCGTGTGTGCTGCCGCTCTCGATCTGTCCATGGCCGCTGCCGGCTGTTTCCAAGCAGGAAGAGGAGTAGGCTGTAGTAGCAGCAGCAGCAGCCGGACGACGACGACGACGACGCGGCGGGGGCCATTACTAGCGCCGCAGCCGCCGTGGCGGCCGGTGCCAGTGCTCCTCTTGCTTCTGCTGCTGCTGGCGCCGAGCTGCTGCCAGGCGACGCGAGGCATGCAGCCGTTCAAGGGCAAGCCACTGGAGGCAGGCAGCGCCAACCATTTCCTGGGGTTCTTGCCCCGGGGAACCGTGCCGCCGTCGGGCCCCTCGCGGCAGCACAACTCCATCGGAGCGCAGGAC
The DNA here is from genome assembly GCA_015844335.1 of Chrysopogon serrulatus. Taxonomy (NCBI): domain Eukaryota; kingdom Viridiplantae; phylum Streptophyta; class Magnoliopsida; order Poales; family Poaceae; genus Chrysopogon; species Chrysopogon serrulatus. The sequence goes on along the minus strand of JADLZL010007557.1, from coordinate 48,199 downwards.
CAAAGCCATCCCTGACGACAACCAGTGCGGTGGTGCGATGTGTGGAAGAAGCCGGGAGTCGGCCGGCCGCCGGCCGGCCGGTCGGTCAGCCAGCCGTCGACGTATCAATGTTCGGATCGGAGGCCGATCGAGGAAGATATTGTAGAGTAAGATCTCGAAGAGAGTTCGCATCATCATGGATTAGTTAAATTCATGGTTCTTTGTCAATTGTAGCTAAGCTCTTAGTATTGACTAGTTAGTAAGTATGTAGCAGTAGCAGCAACATATGTATACTCGGAGGGAACGAAGAAGAGGCACGTTCTCTGTAGGACGACGATGTACATGAGGCTATTATTTTTATTTTTGGGAGATGGGTGTGGTGGCCTTGTTCCTGTCTCATTTTATCGATCGGTGGTGCTAGCTTCTTGTTGTTTCTTCCTTTCTGTTGCTATCTTCCCCTGCCGCTGCTTTTGTGAGCAGAGCGAGCTGGATCGATGCTTCTGCTCGCTGCCATCACGCACTGCTTTATTTATGTGTTTTTTTCTTCTTCTATCTACTAGTATCTCTTTTGCTTTGTTGCTTTGCTGATAAAGCTAGGTACGTCGTAGTAGCCAGCAGAGTACGAGTGTACAACAACCACTGCCTAGGTGGCTTGTATTCGTACATACGAGCCAGTTGCAATCAACATTTCCTCTGCTTTGCGTGCTTTCTGATGAGCATCATGGATGATATGGATGGAGCAGATAGGTGTAGAGCTGTCCCGTCCTTCGTTGATGGTGTGCAGTTGCGTGCGTGCTGTGATTGCTCCAGCATGCGTGGAATCGATGGAAGATTGGAGCACAGGACACAAGAGAGCAGAGGGGGAGAGAAAGGGAGCTGAAAGGAGCAGGCACCGGTCTGGCAATGACCCCGCAGCAGCAGCAGCAGCAGCAACTGGCACGCCCGGGCGACGAGGGATCGTCGCGGTTGGTGCAGGCGCAGGGCCAAGTTTGACGATTTGTTGGGGCCGGTTGAATTTCGTTTGGAAGGGACGAGCGCCCAACCATATTAATCTGCCTTGTTGACCGCCACCCTCTCCTTTCCCTTCTCTTTATTTTCTACTATTCCATCTTGTATTGTCTTTTGTATGTAGTAAGTACTTTGATTCAGTTTGTATTTTTGTGTAGCATAAGTACTTGGATTCATTGAGTTTTTTCTTTCATGTTTGATAGGTGTGAGTCGCCTGAATGTTCAGGTGACATACGTGGGTTATTATTCAATCCGTACAGCATCAATAGAAATAGACTGTAGCCGTTGGATGTTAATCTAATGGCGGCTAACTGTTGCCTGCAGGCAACTGAAACGTAGCAAATCCTCCTTTTTCATATCGAAAAGTAACTTCACCTTTTTCACAGCGATATTTTCTCCGTTTTGACTAATGAAGAAGTTGCTAGGAAAGACGCATGCCATAGATCAGCAGAGGAAGTCGTGATATAAGAAGACGTATGAATCAGCTAGCAGAGAGAATCGTGATGGACGACGTTGATTATTGGTTGTGCCGGCACGGCATCATCATCATCAGAAACGAACGTAGTGCATGGCGCGTTGGATCGGATGGATCTGACCTCCTCCAAAGGGTAAACAGTGTTCGCTGTCATCGCCTCGATCAGCACAGCACACCTTTCGGCTTCGTTTGGCTGGCCGGCCAGTAATACTAGCGGGATCAGCAAGCGAACGGTGCAAGCCAGCTGCCGCCTGCTGTTGTTGTACATGCACGTACTGCACCCCCCCCTTGCGGCCTTGCCTGCCTGCCTGCTTCCGTCAGCGTTTGACGCCCTGCAAGGCTGCAAGAATGCACAGTGTGATCGTCCGAGACGACACATGCATCCTACTGCAAGTGCTACTAGCACTGTGCTAGGCTGCCATGGAAATAAAAGACCGGGAAAAAGGAAAAATCTCATCCTCATCTTTGCAGTGCAGTTACAGCAACACTCACTCCTACAGTTGTACAATGTGAAACCCTTAACGCTCCAACAGTGCGAGCACTGTACACCAGAGGATTTGAGGTGAGATGAGGTACTCGTAGAAGAATTTGCCTTGCTTTCATTGTACCGGTACCGTACATAGAAGTTGGAGGACACGCCGGCGAGCGAGCGGTGGCAGCAGGATCCGCTGGAGGATCTGATCTTCTGATGCGATGCCATGTGACAGGACATGACAGGCACGGAATGACGGAATGGCAGGCGGGCGACGAGACGACGCTCGCGCTCGCGCGCATCATCCGCGTCCGCATGGATGGAATCGAATTTGACTACGGAGGCCGCTGTCCCCATCGTTCCATCTGCACTCGGCAGGCCGCTCGCTGACCCCGGACGAGTCGTTCCAACCGCATGCTCGCGCCTGCGGCGCGGCGCGCCAAAAAATCTCTCGGATGGCTGGCCCCTCCCTGGCTATGCAGGCCGACGCGACAAGTACGCCCCCGCGCGCTGACTTTGCTCACGCGAACGCCTGCCAATAATTCCGCGGTCTTTAGCTTCTTCCAACCGAGAGTGCACTTGCACTCGAATGCATGATTCCATCGATCAGCGTCGTCGTCGTCGTTTTGGCACAAAATTTCCTCTGAAACCAAACAGCTGCGACCTGGCGCAGGCACGCATGGAGGCAGCATGGTCGTCGTGTTTCGGCGGGGGCCAACCAAGTCTTCGTGGCGCGGCTGCTACACTCGTTGTTTTCAGAGTGGTGAGCACCTTATTTTCCTTGCCATTCCTCCCCCGACGCCACTGTTCTTCTTTCTCCTCGCCTCGCCGTAGCCCGCATTGTCCCACCGCGTCTGTCCTCTCTCTCTGCTGGTTGTAGAGCTCCTAGCCATGACCTGGTCCGACCGCCTTCACTGCCATAGTTCTAGGTGGGTTTCTTATAATACACCTTCTCCATTGTTTGGAGCACTACGTACAGATAAGTATCCTCCATTCTAAATTAATCATACTTTTATGCTATTCAAACTTTGTCTTAGAACAAATAGATAGATGGTGTGACTTCCAAGATATGCATAGGAGCATAGAATATCAACAGCCAGAAGCTCTGTGGAGGCGTGGACCAGCCTGAAACCAAAGAAACAAAAAATTAATTTCGAATTCAAAAATAAAAGAAAGCTGATGGAGGCTTGATGCTGGCGGAATATTCTAGTTTTTTTTCCTAAAGATGTAGGAATGTAAGTTTACCATTTATCTTAGTTTGTGTGACCAAATCTATAATCCCAACTTATTTTGGCATAGAGGTATTACTCCACATTTGGATCGCCATGTACGGCATAGATTGTGTACATCTCTCTCAAGTCGTGTTTCTCCTCTCGGTAAGCAACAGTGATCAGTTGCTTCTGTTGACTAATTTGGATCTCTGAATCGGTGTCATGAGTAATTTAGCATCACCGTCACATGCCTGTCCAATGGTTGATCTTAGCACCGACGATATTTTTCTTTTTTTTGACCATGGATATGATTTGACGCGAAATCGCTGGCTGATACTGAAAGAGTGAGGCACTATCCATTTTTAAGGGTGGACACCTGTTAGAATATATAGTTGTTGAACATATCTAGCTCAGGTTGTTGTGCTAGATCATATCTTGTAACATAAGTAGATATAGTCGTTTGTACTTAGATCTTTTCGGTTGTAATCTTGACTTGTTGTACAAGCTATGCCAAGGGCTCTTCTTGGCCTATATAACATGTACCGAGTGCCGAGGCAAAGGCATCTCGTTCACGCCATTTTACATGGTATCAGAGCTAGCATCCTCACGGAACAAATCTATGGCCGACTCCTCCTCCTCCGCTGTGTTTGCCATGCCACAAATAGGGTTTTTACCCGTGAGCGAGAAGCTAACCAAGTCCAACTACGCGATGTGGTCGCTCACCGTCCTGTCTGCCATCCGCGGTGCGACGCTCGCTGAGTTCATCGCGCCAGATGCAAAGCCCCCTGAGAAGTACATCCCTCCGGTGAAGAAGGATGGCGCCGGTTTTTCCCGTTCAAAAAATGGGGAAGTGGATCGCCAAGGATCAAACGGTACTCAATTATCTTCTCACCTCTTTGTCAAAGGAGATTTTCTCCCAGATCACCACTTCGGCGGACACCGCGGCCAAGGCGTGGGCCGCGATCCAGTTTGCCTCGTATTTTGGCCACAAAAATAAAGAAGATGAAGTTTGCCGATGACATGGCAAATAAATGACAAACATCCCGACTACATACTTTGATCCGCATACTTCTACTAGCCGATTTTCGGTGGCGTTCACCTACCAGACCGTACTCCGCATTTTCAACAACTCCTCCGATCTCTATAGTCTATATAACAATGGATTCTGGGGGCTATGGACGAGGCTTTGTCCGTGGGGCGGCAAAGATGGTCGCCGTGCACCCTTCCAATCAAAGGCGTGTTCGCCGCCCGTGTGTGACAAGGAGGGTCACACCGTAACTATTCTTCAAGAGGTTTGATTCCTCGTTCACCAAGAAGTTTCCTCAAAGCAACAATCGTCTTTGGTACGTCGACTCGGGCGCCACGGATCACGTGACAAGTGAGCTGGAGAAGCTTACTGTCCGTGACAAGTATGGAGGTCACGATTAGGTGCATTCGGCCAGCGGCGCAGGTATGCACATTGATCACATTGGTTCAAGTATCTTGCACACCCCATCTAGTAGTATCCGATTGAACAAAATTCTTCATGTTCCTCAATCATCTAAAAACTTACTGTCTGTTCATCGACTTGCTAAAGACAATAATGCCTTTTTGGAATTTCACCCAAATTTCTTTTCCATCAAGGAACAGGGCACACGGAGGACTCTTCTCAGCGGCAGATGTGAGAAGGGGCTGTATCCCTTGAAGTCAAGTTCGTGTCATGTGAGTCACAATAAGCAAGCGTTTTCTGCTGCAGTCAAGCCATCCGTGTCTCTTTGGCATCACCGGTTGGGGCATGCCTCAACCAGTGTTGTCAAGCAAGTTCTTAGTCGTCATGGTCTACCGTTTAGTGAGTCCAATAAGCATCATGTGTGCGATGCCTGCCAACAGGGAAAAAGCCATCAACTACCCTATCCTAGATCAACTAGTGCATCTACTAGTCCATTGCAACTTGTGCATTCTGATGTATGGGGTCCGGCACCCTCTTCTGTTGGCCGAAAGAATTTTTATGTAAGCTTTATTGATGATTATAGCAAGTTCGTTTGGATCTATTTCCTCAAACACAAATCTGAAGTGTTTCAAGTCTTTCATAATTTTCAAAATCTAGTCGAAAGACAATTCAATCGTAAAATCTTGACCATGCAAACCGACTGGGGTGGGGAATATCAATCCCTTAATTCCTTTTTTACGCGGATTGGAATAGCACATCATGTGTCATGTCCTCACGCACACCAACAAAACGGTGCTGCCGAGCGCAAGCACCGGCACATTGTGGAGATAGGACTATCTCTCCTTGCTCACGCATCCATGCCACTAAAATTTTGGGATGAAGCTTTTGCCACAGCTGTCTTTCTCATCAACCGACTTCCCTCCAAAGTAATTGCCAACCAAACTCCCTTCGAGCGCCTATTTAATACCACACCAGATTACTCCTTTCTTCGGTCCTTTGGGTGTGCGTGCTGGCCCAACTTAAGACCTTATAATGCTAGAAAACTTCAGTTTAGATCACGTCAATGTGTGTTCATTGGCTATAGCGATATGCACAAAGGGTTTAAATGCTTAGATCCAAAAGAAGGTCGAGTGTACATCTCCAGAGACATTGTGTTTGACGAACATGTCTTCCCTTTCTCCAATCTCCACCCTAATGCCGGAGCACTCCTTCGCTCCGAACTGAGTGTGCTTCCTGATTCCCTTCTGAACCCTACGTCTACTTTTGGGGATGCAATTTTACTTGACCATTGTGACAATGCTGTTTCTACTAATCCTGCACCCAGCTCTTGTGTTTCCAGTGATGCAACAGGAAAAAATTTGGGCGAATTTGATGTTCAAATCCCTGCAAATGGGCGTAATCTCATGTGCCCCCTGCGTCACGACAAGGCCACCGCGCAAGTCGAGGCTGATCCGCTCCGCCGCTGGATGAACTCCCCGGATCGGGCGCCGCAATCTTCCTCGAAGATGCGACACCACCGGACTCCCCGGCGCCGGATCTTCTGACACGTCGCCGCGCCTTCCTCCTCTACACACCGTGCAGCCAGCGATGGGGGGCAGCGCTCATCGATGCCGCACGCGTGGAGATCTCCACCGGATCCGCTGCGCCGACGACCAGTGCACCTGTTCCTGCGTTCACCGAGCAACCCCAGCGCCCGGTTACAAGATCACAACATGGCATTCATCAGCCAAAGGTATATACTGATGGCACGATTCGTTATGGCATGCTGATTGAGTCCACAGGTGAACCGAGAAGTGTTGATGAGGCGTTGAAGGATGATAAATGGGTAGCGGCTATGAATAGTGAGTTTCAAGCATTGCAAAGGAATAAAACATGGCACCTGGTCCCTCCACCGAAAGGCAGAAACGTGATTGATTGCAAATGGGTATACAAGATCAAACGACGAGCTGATGGTACTGTTGACAGATACAAAGCTCGTTTAGTTGCTAAAGGTTTCAAGCAACGCTATGGAATTGATTACGAAGACACCTTCAGTCCAGTCGTCAAAGCCGCTACAATTCGTCTCATTCTTTCTATTGCAGTCACTAGAGGTTGGTCACTTCGTCAACTTGACGTTCAGAATGCATTTCTCCATGGAATTCTTGAAGAAGAAGTCTACATGAGACAACCTCCCGGATATGTTGACAAGACTCGATCCTCTTTTGTGTGCAAGCTTGATAAGGCGCTTTATGGCCTTAAACAAGCACCACGAGCGTGGTACTCTCGGTTGTGCAGTAAGTTGTTTTCGCTTGGCTTCAAACCATCCAAAGCAGACACATCTCTATTCTATTATAGTAAAGGGAAGCATATAATGTTTGTTCTTGTGTATGTGGATGACATTATAGTTGCGAGCTCCACTCAGGAAGCGACAAATGCACTCCTCAAGGATTTGGAAAAGGAGTTTGCCCTAAAGGACTTGGGGAATCTACATTACTTCCTTGGAATAGAGGTAAAAAGGAATTCGGATGGTCTGGTGTTGTCACAAGGGAAATATGCAGCAGACATTCTCAAGAGGACCAACATGATCAATTGTAAGCCAATGAATACTCCACTTTCTACGGTGGAGAAGCTTAGCTTAACATCAGGTGCATCTCTTGGACCCCAGGATGCTACAAACTATAGAAGTGTGGTTGGAGCACTGCAGTATCTCACCCTTACTCGCCCTGATCTCTCCTTTGCGGTAAACAAGGCTTGTCAATTTCTGCATGCTCCCACTACATCTCATTGGGAGGCTGTTAAAAGAATTCTGCGGTATGTTAATGGAACCCGAAGGCTTGGATTACATTTTCAGAGATCTGATTCTATGGTGGTTAGCGCGTTCTCTGATGCGGATTGGGCTGGTAGTACTGATGATAGACGTTCTACCGGAGGGTTTGCTGTGTTTCTTGGAAACAATTTGATTTCTTGGCAAGCGCGTAAGCAAGCTACGGTGTCTCGCTCAAGCACAGAAGCTGAATACAAGGCCCTAGCCGATGCTACTGCAGAGATGATCTGGGTCCAGAAAATTTTGACGGAATTGGGGATCAAACATCCTACTGCAGCACGGTTATGGTGTGATAATCTTGGAGCCACGTATCTCACTGCTAATCCGGTGTTTCATGCTCGTACGAAACATATTGAGATAGACTATCATTTTGTTAGAGAAAGGGTGGCTCAGAAACTGCTTGATGTTCGGCACATTGGTACAAATGATCAGCTGGCTGATGGGTTTACGAAACCATTATCGTTAGCAAAGTTACTGCAGTTTAGAAACAATCTCAAACTTGTGGCCGGTTGAGATTGAGGGGGGATGTTAGAATATATGGTTGTTGAACATATCTAGCTCAGGTTGTTGTGCTAGATCATATCTTGTAACATAAGTAGATATAGTCGTTTGTACTTAGATCTTTTCGGTTGTAATCTTGACTTGTTGTACAAGCTATGCCAAGGGCTCTTCTTGGCCTATATAACATGTACCGAGTGCCGAGGCAAAGGCATCTCGTTCACGCCATTTTACAACACCTACTAAGCAAGAACAACAGTGATATGTAGACGCTAAAGAGAGGCTCTAGCCTAGTGGTTACAGTACCTAAGTAGTATCCAGCAGGTCTGAGTACGACTTCCTGTGAGAGTAAATTTAAACAGATCTACGTTAACTAATTAAAGAATTAAAAAATATATATGATGGGTTTTTTTTTCAAAAACGGTGATATGTAAACATCGTTCTTGTTATTTTCATTCTTATGACTAGCCGTATTTTACAAAAATAAAGTATTTGAGTAACAAATAAACAAACATACTACAGAGGCATACTTAACTAATTTTCGGTGGCGTACCTAACCGTACCATTTTCACATGATCTCTATAGTCTATATATAATGGATTCTGAGTTTGTCTAGGGTGGGGACGAACTATTATAAATTTGACCATGCATTTAAAGAACAATATCTTCAAGATATCAAATGATCATCGTTATATACATTATGAAATATGTTATTTTCGCATGATCTCTATAGCCTACAAATTTAATAGTAAAAAATAAGTAAACTCAGAATCCCTAGATCAAATTTGAGACAAAAAAAATGGCCAATATTGAGAGAGAGAGAGAGAGAGAGAGAGAGAGAGAGAGAGAGAGAGAGAGAGAGCATCCATCGAATAAACCATAGTACAAGATCTGCAAATGTGGGCCTATTTATCCTGTTCGTTTAGTTCGAACAGTGCTTTAAAAAAAAACAGCCATTTCAGCTTATTTTCCGTTCTTAGAAGTCATCACAATGTCGAATCCATCTGTCCTTTCCCGTCAAAAGAAGATCGAGGATCCTCGAAAAAAGAAAAAAGAATATCGAATCATGCGTGACCAGTCACAGTATATACGGTCGGCGATCGAGCGTGATCTGTGATGGAGACTGGAGAGCGTACTATCGTTGATCCGTCGCCGCAAAAGCGAAGGCGGCGGCATTGCCGCGGCTGCTGAAGACTCGTAGGCGAGCCGTGGATGAACTGAGGACGCGCATCGATCGGCATCTCGATCGCGTGGCCAGCAGACGTGACGCGTCACGCGTGGGAACTGATCGAGACGCCGCACAATAACGCTAGCTGCTGACGCGCGCGTGGGAAATGACCCAGCCTCCATGGATCGATTTTAGGGATGTCCAGACTTTACACGCACTGCCGGCACACTCGCACTGTCGTCGTCGTCGCTGGTCTCGGTCCCTTCCCGAGCATGGGTGCATGCTACGCAAGTCCGTGGAAAACTTGCACCGTCCACATTGCTAGTCGTCGTTAACGCTATCTAGCTGCCTCGACGACACACAGTCACAAAAGTTACATTGGTCGTTGGCCTTGTGAAAGGAACGAAAGCACACGGATGGGATCTGCTGGCCTATAGCTTATCAGGCAAACAAGAGCTTTCGGCTTCCGCACAGAGTCAGCAAAATCTAGCTAGGGCTGTGTTCCTCCATGCACGCGATCGATTCCTTCCTACCAAAACGGGGCGATCAAAAGATCCGGGATTGGGAAGAATAATAATGGCCATCTCCATCATCAAGCTTAATTCAGAGACCGTAATCACCACGCATTGATAATAATTTTCATTGGACGTATTCTATTTTCTAACAATAAACATTAATTCTATATCTAAAATAGCCACCTTTGGGATTGCAAAATAAAGTGACCTTTAACTTGCATTTAAACTGCCCAATGTGCCGACCATTATTGGTAGATAATCTAAACAGTTCTTTAAATTTGCATGTAAATTTTCCACATCTGCTTATATAATAAATAGACTAAAATATCCTCTCATATTTACTCCTAAAATGCTAACATAAGCTATGAAAGGAATTGAAATAACAAGTATGTCTATGTATGCTTCTAAATTATCCACTTCTATCATATTATGACCTTAGACCCTTTTTGGCTCCTAGGGTTTTCTCAGAATCGGATAAAATAAATCTCAAAATCCCATAATCTCATTGAAACATGATAGGATTTTACGGAATTTTATCACACATACATAGAATTCATTACTAGTACAGAGAACATATGTATTACTGGTTCCGAACCTATTTCTCATTTGTGTTTTTTTCGATATTGAATATTGGAAAACAGAGAAATTTTTTTAAGCAAGTCGCAAGTCGCGGCATTTTTCGCGTGAAAATCGCACACTTCTCGTCCGCCGGCCTTCGAACCTGTGACTTGCCCCTCGCACGATCCCTGCCCCACTACTGCACCACACACTCACATGTGTCCATATTCCTTTTTTTTTTTCCCAAATATCTAAAACCAAGCATAAATTGAGTGTTTGAGGTCCTAAACGAATTCAAATAAAAATGTTGTCAACAACAAAGTTTCATAACCATTTAAGATCTATAACTTTTTGTTTTGAGAGTTTCTCCATCCGAGGCCGTTTGCGAAATTTGAATTTCAAATTTGACAATTTCGTAGGTAGTTTTTCCGTTTTAAATTAAAAAGTTGTCAACTACAGAGTTTTTTTATAACTTTATGAGATCTACACCTTTTATTTTGAAAGTTTATCCGTTTGAGGTAGTTTGAAAAACTCAGAAAAAATCAATTTCAAACAATTTCTAGTGGCGGATTTTTTTTTAAAAACTGCCAAGTAGAAATATAATTTCTACTGGCGGTTCCTTAAAAAATCCACCACTAGAAATACATGATTTCTAGTGGTGGTTTTTTTTTTTTTAAAAAATCAGTAAAAATCGTATTTCTACTGGCGGTTTCTTAAGAAATCCGCCACTAAAAATAAGGTTGATTTGTACTGGCTATTGTCGAGAGAAACCGCCAGTAGAAATAAAATGCTAGTGTCAAGAGAAATGATTTCTATACTAGTGCATGAAACATCATCGATTATTTTTACCCAGAATCTAGATTTTAAAATCCTATCCATACGGGACCTTAGCATTCTAGAATTTATGTTTTGTCCAAAAAAATGTCATTTTAGTCTTTGAACAACCAGTGAGGTCAAAAGAATTGATTTCACATTTGACTGAGCCACAACAGATTTGGTACCACTAGTCACTCGGATATTGAGCATTTGCAATAATATATTCTTAAACTGTAAGACATGGGGGTCCAAAAGTTGCTTAAGGTCACCTGTGGAACAGACCCACAAATACCTAGTACCTCTCTTACACTTTTGTCTTGATTCATGTAAAAGGGTTAATACGAAAGTGCTGTGTTTGAAGCAATAAGGATTTTAAGCTATTCCTCAACATCCTAAACATCCAACATGGTATCAACAATACAACTGCTATATACGCAGCAGATGGCCAGAACTACCCCTTATACATGGTAGGTTGTTTTTGTTTTTGCTAAGCCAAACATGTCTAAAATTACTATTTTTTGAAAAAAAAAATGATGATAACATTTAGGATATACCAAATAAAAAAACATTATCAAGATGAACTTCATTATAGATTTATAGTAACATTAATTTAATTTATAGAGATGTTGCATTTTTTGTAAAATTAGATTGAAATTAGAGAAGTTTGACTTGTGCCAAAAGCAGTTCGATATCTTATAACAGATGGAGTAGCTCAATGGCACAAAGTTTGTGCCCGTTCGGCTGCAGGTTGCATCCGAGCAGGCTTTTCAACACAAATTAGCAGTAAATATAAGGAATCATTGGCCAGCCAAATTATGCTATCAGTGCATGGGAGCATAAGGAGCCCGATCAGCACTGATATGGGGTTATTTGATCAAACTTTAACATTACTATAAGGAAAGACTAGGACAAAGTAGACTTTTAAAAAGGTTTTTACGATTCTTACCAGACGGTAAAGGGGAAAAAAATAATGATGCGTATCCAGGGCGGGTCCAGTCTACGTACTTAATCATTTCCATCAGTGCAGTAATCGGCAACGCGTACGTATAGGAAAGGCTGCGGGCTTTGAATAAAGCCGTAGTGGTCGTTGCAGTGCACTGCCGACGGCTGTCGCGACGACGACGTTGCCATCGACGACGACGATTGCCATCGACGGGTGCGGCCTCGAATCTTTGAACCCCTATGGGATGGTCGGACATTCCGAGGATCCATCATCCGACCCGTTGCATGCAGGCACGCGTGTGAGCCGTCCAAGCAATTCATGATTCCCATCAGCCGAAGATGCGCTGCTGCTGACCAACTGCAACAAAACGCCGGGCTGTGGCGTCGTTTAGGTGTTCGGCTGGTGATATAAGACTGATAAGACAAAGACAAGCGAACAGGACGGGACGCCATGGAATGGGGTCACCTGCCGCTCGCCCACGCGATGGAACGCCGGGAGGGCAGGGGCGCAGGGCCAATGCCGGCTCAAGTGTCGGTGTGTCATGTGTGCCGAACCGAACAACTGCAGCTCTACCAGCAGCGATCGCTTTCTGACAGGCAGCTCGGCCATTTTTCAGGCACGCACGCAGAACGGCTGGCTGTCATGAGTTTACGCTCCTGACCCTGATTGGACTCCACACCGCCCTCCCTCCCGTACTGATGACTTGCTCGATCGGGATCCCTCACTAGAACGTCAACAAATCAGCAGGGCGTACGCATGGCCGAACGGGAAATGAGGCCGACGGACTGCCGTGCCGTGCGATGCCAATGCCGATATCATCATCTTTCATCTTTGCTTAAAGCGAAAGCTCTCACGTCCGATCGATCACCCCTCACCGGCGGGCAACATGATTCCCGTGCTATGCTATCCATCGCAGTCGCAGCGCAGGAAGGCAGACGAGATGGACCAAATCATTTGCGCCATGTCAGCTTTGCCGTACGTAGGAGTAGCTTCCTTTCCGTGTCAGGTCGTGTACCAGACTGGTTGCCAGTCAGTCAGTCAGTCAGAATGGTCTCCATCGAGCTTTCCAACCCGGCCGCAAGCATCATGAGTCCGCCTGCCCTGCTGCCGCGGCTTGAGAATCAGCACGGCATGTGCAGTGAATTCGATGCTGATGGTGCACAGTGCAGCCCTTGAAACAGCATTAGGCAAGAACCAAGATGTTGTTAACCAAAGATTTTGTTCCTCCGTTAGTAGGATACTACTACCTCCTCCAACGAACTACTTACTTCTTTTTCAATCAAAGGTCCGTTCAATGAGAATGAGTAGTGGCTTACATGCAAGTGAGAAGAGTAAAGATCGATCAGCTGACTGACATGAATTATTACAACACACCTCACCAGGCGTCAGAAGATGGGGTCCATACTGCCAATATGTTATAGTCTAAAGCATCGATACAAAATGCACATACTCCCTCCCTCTCATAGAGTTTGTCACTTGTTATGAGAAGGAGGAATAATAACTTAGGATTTGTCAAATTCAGACCAATCAGTCATTGTCTGCCAGGCTGACTTCTCGCAACGAGTACACTAGTGTGCTACGGCCTACCGGGCCTACCGGCTACCGTAATCTGTGGACCGTTTTCTATCCAGAGCAGCTTTAACAATCACAGGTAATAATGTCCCTAGCGAACTCACAATGACACATCCAAACATTGCTTTCCTAGGGCCATTGAAAGGTGCTAGTACTAGGCTCTTTCTACACAAGTTCCAGAAAAAGAACAAGCATACTACTTGATTGTATCTACGGTGCAGCAAGACCATGTGCACATGTTCACCTCTTGTTTCTGGTCTTGTTCTAGTTTCCGGCCCGTTTGAACGAAGGAATCCAAAATAGAGGAACAGTAAACGCAGGAATGAGATAACATGAAAAGTCGAAAACTACATGATCTCAAAACAAAGGAATAAGAAGTTTAATATTAGTACATCCCACATCGTCCGGAAAAGTGAGGTGAAATGGTCTGGATGAACCGCAAGCAAAACTTAATGTGGGGTGTTTTTCCCCCCTTGATAATATGCCGCCGCCTGAAATAGCAGCAAACCTATTCACAGAACAGAATCAGTTAGTCTTAAAAAAATTCATTGCTAAAACATCAGTGACATGGAAGTATCATGACATGAGCGCAGGAGCTGAAGACATTTTTGCAGTGACATGGAAGTCATTTGTATATTTGAAAAGAAAAGGAAGTCCTTGGACCAAATCCAAAGAGAGGGCCACCAAACTGGCAAATTAAAGCCCACTAGGCATATTAGGCCATTATTGGATGTCTCCTCGTTTTGCAGCAGTCAATATACAACAGTTCAGTGAGTTGTTCAGTTCAGTGGCACACAAAAAAAAAAATTATGGGAAACGTCCCAAATGATTAGACGGATTTCTTTTGGGCCGATAGGAGCCTGCATGCGGCAATGCAGCGAAGGAAGACAACACGTGCTATGTTTTGTTTTTTCTGTTGGGCAGCAGTGCAATTTTGGCCTCCTCAGTAGACAACACGTGCTATGTTTTGTTTTTTCTGTTGGGCAGCAGTGCAATTTTGGCCTCCTCGTCCTACTGAAACCGTCGAACGAAGAAGGCTTGGGCTAGGCATCCTTGTTTGTTTGTTTGGTTGGTTGTATATATATGGGTTCATCTAAGAATTCCACATGTACCATAGAATTTGCACAAACTTGGTGTTACAAATGCAACAACATAATCTATATTTATATCTATATCTATATCTATATCTATATCTATATCTATATCTATATCTATATCTATATCTATATCTTATCCCTCTCTTAACTAACTTTGTGAATGTGGGAATGGTCTCTGTTGGTTTAGCTACAACCCTCTTCAATATATATGACAAAAGCAAAGCTTCTTAAAGTAACCTGAGTAGATAGGAATTTTGATCCAAATAGATCTCTTGAATCATGAAATCTTAATAGAAATTCTAAACTAAATAGAAAAGGGTGTATATATTTTGATTCGTTCCTATGTTGCTAGCTACAATTCGTATCCGCTTTTTCCTGTGTGCAAGTTTAGGTCTGTGTCCATGCTCTTTTTTTTTTTTTTTTTTCTCAAGCATCTGTGTTCGAACTGGTTTGGTCCTTGTTTTCACCACGATCAACATCCACCTTTTTTTTAAGGAAATAAAGTTTAGGGTCGACTCAATAATCAGTCTCCAACCTGCAATTTGAATTTCATTTCTCCCCATATAAATATAAATATAAATAATAAAATAATATTATATACCTTTGAACCTTTAACCTCTTTATTGAAGATACATAGCCGTGAACGTTAACATGATCATGAGACCCAAGGATTTTTTTTTTCTCAGTGTAATATACGTGCATATTTGCTATCTATATTCTTATACAATATTAAAAGAATTTGTTATCTAGATTTTGGTTGTTTACTATATTATCCCCATTAGTTCATCTGTCTCTCCACTTCTCCGAGCATAAGAGTTTTTTATGGTTTCACTAAAAGTGGTATGTGATGAACTATTGATACGAGTTGTGAGTTCGTGATATGAACTCATGATCAACACTCATGAGTTAGAAACACATCTAGCCACAATACAGAGTCGGTTTCTAAGATGCATTAGAATATATAAGAATAAGACCATGTGTCTTCTGTTGCAAGCATATTTTGCTAGTAAGAAATAAAATTAAGCAACAGCACATACACACCGATGTAGAACAAATTCATGCTTGGTTGCCTACGCACTAGCACTCCCCTTTTTTCATGCTAGTATGTTTTGTTCGCTTGTCTTATTAGCCGGACTTATCAGCCGTTTGAACAGTATATTTTTCTTTCACAGCAAATTAACCGGCTTGTCTTATCAACTAATTTAATTATGTGACCAGTTGAACACCCCGAGTTTTAAATTATTGGGAGTTATTTCCCACCAATCCATACCCAAAAAGAAAAGGAAAGGATTTATTAAAGAAATAAAGAAAAGAAAAGGGAGGAACACGTCTGTAAGGCGCCCCGTCTTGGATGGCATCCTTCGGCCTTTCACGGTGCACAGAACTATACAACATCTGAAAAGAATATTTCGTGCATCCAAATGGTTCGGTGATGGATGCATTTTTTTTAGAATTACAGAGTACAATGCATGCAAATCCTACCTCTATGAGCACATCCGAAGGACTGAGTCGGCAGATCTGGAGATTCCTAAAGTCACCATTGACGCCTCGTCGTCGACTTACCACTTAATGCGTAACGCCGATAAATCCTGAAAAATCCCAAGGAAAGGTACGGGCATCAGAATTTGATCCCTGGTGGGTAGCGTCCTACTGGACCACAGGCCCATTCGCAGTGATGGATGCATTTGTTCGATCCAACAACCAAATATGGTGACATATGGCTATCCAGGATGAACCAATATAATACATGCATGATTTGATCCTGGCAACCAAATGCTGCCTAGGCCATGGTCGCCCTTTTGGCATAGGCTGTGCCAGGAACTTCTGGGATGTTAACAGAATAATGCTTTGAGGGCACCCCTCAACGAAAACCTAGTGACTATATAGCTCTAACAACGTTGTCCAGTACTATTATTAACTTCTAACACGGTAGCTTATAAGATGAATAGCACTATATGATAACCTTACATGCTTACAGAATGTGTATAGGACTAAACTCTTATTCAAAGGATAGTTTCCTCTCTCTTTTATTAAAATAAGAAATAATATGCTCTAGAGCTACTACCTCATAAGTCAGTCGATTTATCATTGAAGGTGCAACAACAGTCAAACAAACAAGGCTCCACGACGTTGTTTATACTAATACTCTATTCGTTTTAAATTATAAGTCATTTTAATTTTTTTCATCTATTTTGCTATGAATCTAGACATATTATTATATCTAAATATATAGTAAAATAAATATATAAAA
This sequence comes from Chrysopogon serrulatus, assembly GCA_015844335.1. Classification (NCBI taxonomy): domain Eukaryota; kingdom Viridiplantae; phylum Streptophyta; class Magnoliopsida; order Poales; family Poaceae; genus Chrysopogon; species Chrysopogon serrulatus. The sequence goes on along the minus strand of JADLZL010007557.1, from coordinate 31,404 downwards.
AATTAAAATAACTTATAATTTGGAATGGAGGGGTAGCATTTAACAACCACCTTGGAATTCTGGCCAAGCTAGCCTTATTGGCGGAGGTGAGTCAAATTGGCTTACTCTCTCTAGCTAGAAAAAAAAAATCTTAGAATGGACAGATATTAAGGAGAGCTCGCTCCTGAATCAAATAGTACTATTTTAGCTTCCATCTCTAGTTAAACGGGTGCAAGCCGTGCGCCCTACTACTTCATCCCATCATATACATACACAACTTACTTGATGCAGTTGACCTATTTCGTGTGGGATTGACCTTTTCTTCTTATAAGAATGAAGTTATAGCATCTCATCAAGCACTAATTATAGTTCTTCTCAAGACAAATATACACCCATATGCTTTTTATGTTGCTTAACCATATAGTTTTAAACTACTAAGGGTCCATTTTAATCGAATTTTAGTTCAAATATAAAATAGCTCTCCTATGTAACCGGACGGATGGAGGACAAAACCACGTTTTTTAACTGCACGTTGACTTGACAGCACCACAGGTCCACAGTCGCTGTGCCTGTGGACTGTGTGCTGTGCTCCTCCTGCACTCCTGCCGGCTGCCGCTGCTGCTAGTGTCTGCAAAGGAAGAGGTGGCAATGCCTACAGTACGCCTGTACGGTCCAGGTGGCTCTGTTGCTTCCTTGCTTCGTGTTTCCTCGTTGTTTGTGTGAGGACCTGCAATTAATACCTCTGTCCCATGGAGTATGTCGTCCGGGAAACGTGTTTGTGAGGGGAACACGATTTTCCAACAACAAAGTCCATGGGCAGAGGGAGTAGATCCGGGTGTGTTTTGCCGCTCGACAAAGCTTCTTCTCCTCATCTGTGCTTCAGGCGTGCAGAACGCGTACTGTCGCCAAGACACTGTGCGAGTGATTTTTTTTGTGATCGGGTTGTACCCGTTTTTCATTAAGAGGAAGAGAAAGTCAAGTACACAATCCAACCACGAGGACGAAACCAAGGCGAGTAGCCTCGGCAACGCCGAAGAAGCACCTACAAACTACTGCATTCTAAATAAAACGATTAATGTTGCCTGAATTTTGCGACCAAACGTGTAGCGGCATCACTCGGCAGTGCTACCGGCAAAGAGTGCCAGATGTTTCCTACCAAGGAACAAAGCCTGCATAGCTTCCCGCTTGGAAGGTGTGAGAGGTAGCTTTAGCGCCGTCTGAAACTCGTCGAAGGAGGCCTCATCTGGGACCTTCGTCTCCACCTCAAAGCCAAGCTTTTTTATCATCACTTTCCGAGCCTGCGCCTTCGGTTTAGCAGCCCTGAATCTGCTCTTCGCAGCTAGGCGTGCGCTCCTTTTGGGAATGAAGTCCTCGCCGTCGTCGCTGTGCGGGGCTCTGGTGGTGCGCAGACGTGGTGTGGATAAGAGCGGCTGCTGGAGCGGCTTCTGGAAGGAGGTGATGAAGTCTTGCACCGGCGCGACGGCAGGCACGACGACGCCGTCTTGGGTGGCATGATCCTCCTGAACCAAGTTGGCAGCCAGGTGATCAGGCTCGGGGGCGCGCTCTTTCTCTGCGGTAGCCTCTTGCAGGCCGTCGTCACCGGTGGCAGCCCCTAGTGCCTCGATAGCGGCATTAGCCTCCACGACCGCCTGCTCGGTAGCGCCCCGCGGCGCAGGGATGCCGTCATCGGCGCTGGCGATCACGGCGAAGTCGGCGCTCTCCCCCCGCGATGGCGACCGCCTCCTCCAGCGGCCCGTGCGCGAGCAAGCAGCGCCCTCTCCCTGTCACGCCACCCGGCGGCGTCGTCCCTCGGGGCGAGGCAGCGCGTCGACCAGCTCGGTAGCCGACCTCCCGCTCCGCCTCGGCGTCTGGAGTAGGCCTCGGGCCGGTCGGGACTCGGTGTTGGCGGCCTCAGCTCGGCCTGCGTCGAGAGAGCCACGCCTTAGCCTGCCTCGCCTCCGCAGGGAGGCCCCCGGATAAGCGCCATGCGGTGGTCGTCGGCCGCCTCGGACGCGACGATCTCCCTGTTCCTCCGAGGGACAGAGACCTCGACATTGGGGCAGCTAACAGTGTCACCCAAAGGAGGCGAAGGCGGCGATGTATTACTGCAGTGCTGCTGCGGCGCCGGTGGCATCGTGGACGGACACTGCACACAAGGAGGCGACGACGGCGACTGTTGCTGCGACAATGGCAGTGTGCTCGATTGCCGCATGTGGGGAGGCGACGAAGGCGCCGCAGCGGCCTCCTGGTTGGGGCAACGTGCAGATGATGTCACTCGCACGGCCACTCGTGCATGTCCTAGCCTAATGGCCGGCACCTCGGCAACGTAGGCAACGCGACAGGGAACGACACTGAGCAGCGATGTGGCCATGTGCAAGGCAGTTGAAGCAGAGGCCTTCTAGCCCCCGCGGGACTAGACGACGTCGCTTGGGAGCAGCTTTCCCTAGGCCACGTCATTGACGACGACTCTGGACGGTTTGAAAACCATCGGCGTCGACAATGGGCTGACGACGGGGTGGCCGAGACGTGTCAGGCCTCGGTACCCAACTCTGTGGACCGAGGCGCTGGTGCGCCCGGACCCTTGCCATCGGCCGTGGACCAAGACGACGTTGTGCGGGCACCCGCTTGGCCTGAGGTGGAGAACGGCCATTAGGCGTACTGGCCTTGCGCCGACGACACCGCTTTCCCCTAGCCGGGTTCCGATGCGCCGCGTTTGGAGCCCCAGCCGGCGGAGACGAGGCCTGAGACCCTTGTGGGCGGCGTCAAAATACGATGGACACGTGGCGCGGGCGATTTACGTCGATGCTTGCCAGCGCCGCCCCTCCCGTCGAAAAACTTGCTTCTGCCAACCGAACGACAGGTAGGAACGAACGGGAGAGCATGCGGGGAGAGGGATGCTCTGCCCAGACACGCTACATCCCACGGTGGTGGACGGGCAAAGAAACCACACCGCCGTCCTCTTCCTCATCGTCATCCACGTCGTCCAAAACCTCCTCGACGATGACCGGCCTAGCTCCCTACGGCGCCAGCCAGAAGAGTGGAGGCAGATGCCCCGCCGGCAAACGCCGTCGGCAAAATGGGTCCCGCGGTGGCACAGGCTGCACCCCCGCCGACCCAGCATGGGCGAGCCCGTTCTTTCGGTGGCGTCAACAACGGTGGAGCCCGTCGTCGTCGGTGGCGGGATCGGACAGGCGTCCACGGCGGCGGGAGACTACCATCCCCGACGCATCCATGGCTCGGATGCGCGGAGCCGGCGTCTTCATCATCCCCTCCTGCAGCGACTCCGACGACTGCAGCAGAAGCGTCGCAGGCGCCTCCGTCTGGGTTGGTGGCGGCGCGTGCGGCGGAGGTGCCGACGACTGCAGGCCACCCGGGGCTAGGACTTGAGTGGCTTCGATCTCCACGCATGGTGAGAACCCGTCCCCGGGACGCCCCCCAGTGGGAAGGTCTAGCTTCATGGAGCTCGGATCTGGTGGCTGTTGTTGGGATGGAGCTGCGGGGGGAGCGGATCTAGGCGGGGAAGGTGGCGGCGGCACCATCGGCCATGAGCGCCTCTCTCAGTTAACGCGGAGGGCGAGTATAAATATAGATACGCTACCCCAGCAAATTTTTTCCCTGACGGCCGGATCCGTCACGGAAAGTAGACGAAACCGTCAGGGAAGATTATTCCTGACGGTAACCGTCAGGGACCGCCGTCAGGAAAAAACTGTCAGGGAAAGTTGACCTTCCCTTACGGAAAGCCGTCAGGGACTATTCCCTGACAGTAGTTACCGTCAGGAGAGATCTACCGTGTCGGGTTTCTGTTCTCCGTCAGGAAAATATTTCCTTATCGTTGGTGTGCCGTCAGGGAAGGTTTAAACTTTCTCTGTCGGTTACTGTACTGTCAGTGAAGGTTAAAACTTTTCCTGTCGGTTACTGTGCTGTCAGGAAGAACCAAACTTTCTGTGTCAGTAAACCACCGTCAGGGAAACTTCATTTTAAATATGGAAATAAAAACCAATCCTATATACACCAGGCAGCGCTAAATGTTTACACTCAAATGCCATACATATAATCATCATTCAAAATTGTTCATCCATTAGATAATTCAATGGTCAACAAATCTGTACATTCTAAAAGCCTCCCAAAATAACAGACCCAAGTTCCAAGTCACAATGCTATAGTTCATGCAACTAATATATAGGAAATGGATAGAAGTTCAGTAATTGCTACTTCCTACAAGCCCTTAGACAGCAACACACAGTCGGTGCTACACATCCATTCATCTTCATATCCTACAGCCAAAACAGGAAAAATATAATGATCCATGAGAAATCTTGTTAAATATGCAGTAAAAACAATATAGCCGATTGCTTCTCCAACAATAAAAATCAGTTTTGTAACTCAAGTCTTGATTTGCAGCATTGCACAAAGTAAAAAGGATGAAATTAGAAAGAAGCATATTCCTAATAGAACACTAATAAAGCCAATCTACAGTGTTGTGTAAAACACTAAAACAGTCCATACATGGTGGATTACCAGAAACTGAGGACCATAGAAAGCACTACAAGCAGGGATGGCCACAAAGGATGACAATAAAGTTGAGAAAGCAATAGCTAACCCGCTATATCTATAAAACCAGGAATATTGTGACTAAAGCATATCTGATTACTTACTTCAGTTCACAAATAAACCATCAGTCAGAGAACAAAGCAACCTGATATTCATTTATGCTGTACAGAATAAACCAACACTACATAATCTCCAAATTCATTGTATTGGCAATCTGATCACACTCTTAAATAAAATCCTTACACTTCCTTCAGCCCTAGGTGACAACTATCTTCAGATCCACAAAATAATTTTCAAAGAAGCCAAATAGGCATGGAAATCATTCGGTCAACATTAAAAGGCAGGGAAGAAGGGAACCTACAGAGATAGGTGATGGTAGCAAAGTCACTATATTGCAGTCTAAGCTGCTGCTAATTCATGCAGCTAATTGCTAATATAGTGGTAGCAGTTCAGTAATTACAGCTTCCTATTTTCCTAATAGGCCATGTGAAGTAGTGGTAGCAGTTCAGTACAAAAAGTTAGATGTGTTACAGTATTCACGTCCCAATTCCATTCACTGAAGATAAGTAAATAAATCACCTAAAAATGATCTGATCTAGACTAGAATAAATTTAACCAGCAGAATTCACAGTACAAATATTTTAAAAGATGTTAATCTTACCATTTTCTCTGAAGTAGATGGGGTGGTGGCCTTCATTTTGTCAGGTCATGGGTAATCAGCATGCTAGAATTGCTGCATTAGTGAGAGAATATACCAAATAAGATCAAAAGAAATTGAGAAAGGACCTTATCTATGCAAATAAGAGAAATTATTGGAAAGTCAATGGATAAGTGCCACAAGTCCTTGCAGCAGAAAAAAAAAATGCATGTAGGACAACAGAAGAAATCTAGTATATATAATCTATTTAGTCCTTGCACCAATGTTAGTATAGGCAATCTGATACTTGTGTGCAAACAATGTAAATGGCACCAATCTTAGTGTATATACACTCAAGTTATGGCACCAATCTTATGTATATTTTCAGAGGGTAATCTGTTCACTAAAGACACATTTCACTGGGCATAAATTTATTAAATAAAGCCGCATAATATGAAATACTAAGACTGCATGTCAATTATAGGAAAACATGTCCTACTTGTAATGTTGTCTGAAACACTAAAACAGTCCTATTAAAACATAGCTTGTACGTTTGTATGGCACAACGCAGCAGCTGCATGTTTGTAATAATACATAGCTTGTTGAGGACAAATAAACTGCACATCTGGATACACATATATTAGAAAATGCTGTTTAGGATTATTATATGAGATTTTCTAAGGAGACATTCAATGAGCACTGTTACAGCAAGAACTGAAAGAAAAACAACTATATTAACACACGGCAGGTAGCAATGAGAACTATATCAAGTGAAACAAAAAGATTCAGAATACAGTAAAATTGTTTACTATTTTACATTGTGCTTACCTATTGTTGACTGATAATAATCTAAGATTGTACCTAGTAGGCATTTAAACCAGAGAAAACAAAACAGCATGAGCATCAGCTCCTGAACTAAGAGTAAAAATGAAGTGTGCAGGATAATCTTACCATGTAACTTTCTTCCTCCTTAAGCATGTCCGATGGCATTTCTATTTATTTTGTGTCAGCAGTGACCTGCAAAAAAATAAGTACCAACATAATAAGTACCATCTAATCCTAAAACAGTTATCTCAACATGTCAGGCTATGATATGAACATTAAATATTTATTTAACTACCAATGATGCCTCGTGAAGTCTGTACAGAATAAAATCCTTCACCATGTTCATTATTGATCATGAGTAGTTCAGATAAACAAGACAGTTCCAAGATGCATCTGCAGCCTATGTACATGCAATAGAATTTGTAGTTATGTACCATGCCCACAGAATTTCTACCCCTTACTTTCACTTCAAATAAATATTTCTGTAGCAGAGTAACAAATCGTTCTTACATTGGCAGATTTCATAGATGTTGCATATTGGAGAGTTTGACAGAAAGTAACTGAACCAAAGCAATGAAAAAAAATAACAATTTGAGAACTGCAATAATCTGAAATTCCACATTTGCAAAGGCTTAATTAAAGAATCTACCAGATCGATTTATAAGGTACCAAGTGCCTGCAAGGTAGGAGAGAAGTAGGGTTGATAGCCTGCAGCAACTCTGCACCAGACTAGTGACACAGCACATGGACGCCGCCTGTGCCTACGCCGCTCACCAGGTCCTCGACACCCACCTGCAGGGTCACGCCGCCCATCCCGCCGTGGAAGAAGAAGGCACCCGCGCGGCCGCGCCCTCCGCCACGGAGCCGGCAGCGTCCGCCGCGGTGCCGTCCGTCGAGGAGCCGGCAGCGGGTCCGCGCCCTCCGCCGCGACGCCGTCTGTCGCAGAGCCGGCAGCGGGCCGGCGCCCTCCGCCGCGACGCCGTCCGTCGCGGAGCTGGCAGCGAGCCCGCGCCCTTTCGCCGCGACGCCGTCCGTCGCGGAGCCAGCAGCGGCCGGCGCCCTCCGCCGTGGCGTCGTCCATCGCGGAGCTAGCAGCGGCCCGCGCCCTCCGCCGTGGGCCGTGGTGCCTTCCGTCGTGGAGCCAGATCTGGGGAGAACAGGAGAGGAGGAGCACGGGAGTCACATGGGACTGGGACCGGGACAGGCGACTGGGAGAGGATAAGGATGGGGAGATTTCGCATCGCGCGCGCTTTGCTTTTCACCCGTGTCTCTGGTACGTGGGCCAGTTCTTTTCCCAGACGCGCGCGCTCTGCGTAAGTTGTATTTTTCGGCCGCCCGTGCAGCACCCCTGACGGTGTCTGACCCTTTCCCTTCGGTATATGACCAACGTAGGGGAAGATTCAGCGCTTCTGACGGAAGGTGCGAACCGAGGGGAGTAGTATACGACCGACGGGAGAAAACTCATCCGGGGTAGTGTATATCTACAATCCCTTAACAACAGGAGTTTCCTGTGCGAGTGATTAGTTTGCTGCATGTCGTTTAACCAGCCTCAGCCTTCAGTAAATCAATGCCCATTAATCAACTAAATTGGATGTCTGTCTCTGTCAATGCTATGTATAGGGACGGACACGTTAAGACGTCAAGTTGGGTAAATCGTGCCTAGAAAATCCAAATTTTTTGCATCTTTAGGGAATCAAATCCTTCAAGACCTCTATTTACCACTAGCAGCTCTCTACCACTACCTCACACAACTATTTGTCTTCTATATATAGAAGGCACTATCTTTTTATATCAATATGACTTAACTTTTATATTGATATTTTGGTGAACTCAATGAAAACGTTTTGACAACAAAGTTTTCAATCTAGCAAGGTTGCAGCTGCTGCTGTTTCTCGGGTGCGAGTTAGGTTCCGTGGGTTGAGAATGAGAGCCAAAGGTAAGGCTTAGGCGGTTTTGGGCCACAAGGGAAGGCCGAAGCTTGGGTTGCAGGAGAGGTTGTGAGGAGAAGTGAGCTGGTTCGGCTGGGCCAAAAGGAGGGGAAAGAAAGGAAGGAAAGGGTGGTGAGCTAGGCCCACAGGGAGAGGGGTTTTTTGGTTCAAGGACGAAGAAGGATTTTCTCATTATCCTAGGGGGGACTATATAGGAGTATCTCTATCTCTACCTAATAATAAAAAGGTAAAATTTCAGCTCATCTTTTTTCGTCCATCCATTTTTTTCGTCCATCGTCCTCTAACTAACGGAAGAGTTTTCTTCCGTCCGGATTTATATATAGCATGTGCTTGTATGAGTTAGAATAACTCTTATTTAGCGTGATATAGAATCTAATTCTAAAACGGATTGGTTCATGCATATAACTCGAACTCATGATAAGTTGTGCTAATATGGCTAGACACCAAACACAACAGATATATCTACCATTACTTATAAAGCTGTATACCATTTTTCGAATGCTGGTGAGGCCACGTCGCCCATGAACAGTACCCCGTGCACAGTACCATGAACAGTACCTTTTTTTGGAACCTCCTCCTCTATTTTTTCCCCCTTTTCTGATTTTCTCCCATATCTTCCTTCCGTCATAAATAGCAAACATTTCCGTACCTTCCTTCCATCCTGAAAACCAAAAATTTCCATTCTTAAAATATCTTAAAAGTTCCATTTCATGTTTTTTCCCCACCTCCTCCTTCACCTTTTTTTTTTCCATTTTCCTATTTCTTCCCTGTCTTCCTCCCATCCTAAATAGCAAACATTTCCGATTTCTTTCACTTCTTTTTTCCCCTCACCCCTTCTTTTTTCACGTACTTAATCAATCACTGCCTTTGTTTAACCCGCGGCAACGCGCGGGGCATTGGCTAGTTTGTTTAAACGTCTGTCTTCCGTATGTGCTTCGATTTAGGCCTTTTCCTTTTTGTGGTCGTATTTGGCTAGAACTCTATTTGTAAGCATCAATGCCTCTTGGGTGGGTGCACTACAAATACCACCACACTGACACGAGGTGAGGCTGCAGATGTCTCTCGAACTAAGGCCTTGTTTAGATAAGGCCTTGTTTAGTTACATGCAAGTTTTTCCACTCTCTCCATCACATCAATTATTTTCCACATATAAATAGTATTAAATATAAATAAAAAAAAAAATAACTAATTACATAGTTTTGGTTGTAAATCACGAGACGAATCTTTTGAGCCTAGTTGGGCCACGATTGGACAATATTTACCACAAACAAACGAAGTGCTACTGGGACTTTCAATCTCTCTCCTCTCATAAATTTGTTTCCCATATAAAATAGCATTAAATATAAATAAAAAAAAAAATAATTACATAGTTTTGTTGTAAATCACGAGACGAATCTTTTGAACCTAGTTGGGCCACAATTGAACAATATTTACCAAAAAAAAACGAAGTGCTTCTGAGGAAACGGCCAAAAAACTTTCCAACCTCCATCTAAACAAGGCCTAAATAGCAATGTGCTTTTAATCCATGGGACAAGGAACAGCGGCGTGTTGTGCACTTCATCGAGGCGGACAATGCGCTGCTTCGGCCCTTCATGTCCTTGGTGTCCAGTATGAACATCCGGCGGGTGAATCGCAGGCAGTCTTCTTGTGCACGCTAGCCTGGAGTGGCAGCGAGAAGAGCAAACAAAAATAGAAAAACAACCGGTTTGAAGAAGACTGCTCGCAGGAACGTGCACGTATCACTGGCAAATCTGGTGTGTACTTCTATAGGACGCTCAATGTCAGTTCCTTGCCGCTGGGGCCAGGCAGATAAGCCTACGGGAGCGGTTGAACACTGGCGGCTTGTCCCCACAGCACGCCATGGCCACGCCTCCACGAACCCCACGGCAAGCGGCCGTCGGCGACGCTGGCATGGTGCACGCTGACCCTGAGGGCCACCCTGCCTCTCGCGAGACGCGGTGCCTGGACGGCCAGCAGCGGCATCGGTAGGCAGCAGCAGGCTCGTGTCAAGTTCCAGAACGAGGTGCTCGAACGTCAGCACATCACGGCCCTCGTCGCCTGCGAGGCAGCGAACGTCGGCTTCACACTCCGCGGCAACCAACTTGATGCCGTGGTCATCATCGCCGCAGCCGCTGGAGCGGCAGATGGTGACATTGCCGGTGTCCACGAGATAGTAGAGCTTGCCGGCAAGCAGGGCATGGGTAGCCAGGGTTGCCAGTCGCCGTGAGGGAGGACCGGAGGAACGAAGGGACTGCAGGATGGCGTCGAAGGGTGGCAGATGGTCGCCGTCCAAGAGAGCAGGAGGTGTTGCATCAGCGGAGCCACTGCCCACTATGCCTTCGTGGGCGTTGAGCTTGATAATAGGCTTGGACAGCGCAGTGCGCCAGCCGGCGAAGCAACATAGGTGAGGTCGCTGATTGTCACAACCGAGACCATGGGTTCTTGGCGGTGCCGGTGCCTCACTGCTTGTGCAAGAACTGTGCCGCATTAGAACCTTGTGTTATGTAGCATAAGCTCTTGCTTGCCCTCAAGCCTCAAGTGTGTGTGGAAGCTGTAGAAGAACCTATAGCTGATACCAGACCAGAAGGCCATCATATCAATCTGCGGGAGGCGCCGCCTCTCCCGCGGGCCCACCTCCACGTGCGGTTATCTTAATTAGCCGCCTCTCCCGCGGGCCCACCTCCACGTGCGGTTATCTTAATTAGTACGTATTTATTAAGATATATTTTCAGATATTAGTTGAATTTATAAAAGGAAGGATCTGGTCGATAAGGATTCCTTGTCTCTTAGATGTCTCTAAAATTTCTCTCCTTTGTTGTACCATCTTTTTTATAGCCTCTTCTTATACTATCTCCTTGAACTTGGAAATTATGTGTGTTCATATCTATTCACAGTCCTCCTATTTATATGATGACGGATACAGGCTGAGTTAGCGTAGATAGTTGTGAGGTCTAATTCTAATCAAATAGAATTCTCAAGTCCTATTTCATATTATGAAATAATACTTTAGCCAGAATAGAAATTCTAATCCAATTGCGTAAAGCACGAAAACAATCTCAGACCAACAAAAGGTAACTTTATTTCGGTTGAACAAATGAAATAAGATCAAACTACAGAATTGGAAAGGATTTGTGTTCAGGCTATCCCACATCCATACTCTACTAAATTGGCTTGGAATCGAAGTCTAGATAGAATAAAATAGGCAATCCGATTCTGTACACTACATCGGTTTGAAGTCCAAATTAGAAAAGATTGGCAATATAAATTGAATCACGGCTATATCCTGGTTTCACGGGCAGATAAGAATAAGAATGATCGACATGAAAAAAGAGAAATATAACTCATTATACATTGAGAAATTTTATAATGGTTGGAAAAAAGATGGGCCATCCATTGAGTGAGATCGGACGGTAGAAAAATAGGAGGAACTTACCTAGAGGTACCAAATAGGTGGAGATAGTACCAAATTAGGTGGGACCAGTACCAAAATATATGAGACATGATCTATTTTTTATTTAATATTTTATTTTTGAATAAGGGTAAATCAGTTATTTTACTACTATCATTGAAAGGCACAAACGGGAATTGAATAGATACTGTTGGGCTAGGCCGCTGGGCACAAATAGGACAGCTCCTCTGAAGCTTCCTTTTCCTCGTCGTTGAGCAGGAGGGGTGGTTGGGCCGGGAGCGCCGCGCAGCCAGGCGGCGCGGGCGGCAGGGGGCATCTTCCTCATCCTCGAGCAGGAGGGCCGCCGCCTGTGACCTGTGTGTGCTGCTCCATGTCCCTGCGCAGAGCACGGGAGAAGAAGCTAGAGAACACACAATACCGTACCCCCAACCCCGATCTTGATCCCAAATGCGGTGACTGGGGCCGGCGTCCATTGGGGTAGCCGCAGGCCGCTAATCCTCAGCATTTCAGCAAGGATCGGACAAACACATGACGAAAGGGCGACGACACCGATGCATATCTGCCTCCTCAATCCGCATGCAGCCCACCGATGGCCGTCCCGGTCCTGGAGAAGCAAAGCTTTCCCTGCAGCTGCTAGCTTTTTCCCGCGGCCTCTTCTTCCCTCCTCCATGAGCCCATGTCATCCCTCCGGCGCGACCTCCGCTGGGACCAGTCGCCAGTCGCTCGTTCACTCACTTGCACTCCGTGTGCTCACAGTTCAGTTAATCAGTTCACTCACACGACGAAGGTGGAGGTGAGGTCGATTGGGCTGCATTTGGTATGCCCATGGAATCAGCCATGGGGTACACTCTTAATTACTAAACTACCCATTACAATATTTTTTCTAATTAATTATTTAGAAAATAGTAAAAGTTAAAAGAACCTAAAGGTACTAAGATACTTTTTCAACCATTGTAAAAAAGCTCTATTACATTATATCACATATCCCAAACTTAACAACAACTAAATTGCTAGAGATATATGGTGTTTTTTCCGTTGCAACGCACGGGCATATTTTCTAGTTTAAGCCTAATAATCAAAGTGTAGACCAAGATGTTTAGCCACTTTTGCTCTGCACTAATCTCCTCCACTACTCAAGATCTTGAATTCCATATTACATAATTATATATGTCGTATTTGTTTCACCTAAGACATTTACCTAAAGTAAAAAGTTACATAAAGTTGATTTTATTTAAATATAGTTTAAATATTTCTAGTGTTATTTATTATACGAGTCCTTAAGGGGGACTTTTTCATGTCTGCCAAGACACTTTATGTATCTAGCGCGAATGCATGCATGTATACTTGATCTACATGATGGCACAACATGTACGATGAAACATATATAGGCATGAGACATATGCACGATTACTTTTTGAAACATATACTTGATCTACATGAGAAAAAAAATTAGTCTTTTGAAATATTAATATTAATATAAATAATTAGGTAATTTAGAAATATATAGGCACAATATCATTATTTAAACATTTTTAATGGTAAAAGTGATGATTTAGATGCAAATGGGGACTTAGATATATATCGTCATAATGGAAGGGTAGATATAAATGGTTACTTAAATGAAAGATTAAGTGGTTCTGATTATATTGTATAATGGGCACACATGTGGCTAATTTAGATGCACATACATGGATTTAATCTATGTTGTCTTTCATAGTGATACAAATGGGTGTTTTAATAAAAACTGGATATGTCCAATGGTTATTAGTTTCAATGGTGATTATAGTATATCAATTGATGGCCGGAACTTTCTGATCTAGAATTATAATGTTTTTTTTTTCTAATATATCTGGTAAAAATTAATATGAAGATTCTATTGCCCTCCTCCCCCCCTCCCCCCCCCAACCCAACTAATATTGAGATGGTGTTTAGAGCTTATCAATTGATGGCATGATTTTCATGTTATTTTTGTTGCGACACTATTTATCTTTGGTATATTATCTTTTGTGAAAATTAACATAGCATATGCTCCATGAGAATCAATATGAATTGCTCACTTCTAATAATAAGAAATAATAGGATTGTACTAGAATTTAGTGCAAATTACACATTTGAGATCAGATCGTTATCCAAGGTGTACTGAACTTCGCTTTCCTGTGCCTCGCACTCTAGTAGCTTTCTTCCAACGGCATCATCACAAGGCGACAAGTATAGGCAACCACCTGACTGCTGCTGACCTTACTATTATACTTATACCCTTTGTCTCCAGTTGACAGCGCCCCAAAACAATATTATATCCTTCCCCGGCAAAGTATGTCCCCAAAGTCTCAACACACAACTGCCACGGAGGGACAGCACTAGTATGAAGCATTCTCCTACCTCTGCAAGTTCTTCTCCCCTGAGTACACAATCGGACATCCAAGTGTTAGCCAAAAGGCGGTTATTTGCGGCCTTCTGCTAAAGGTTCCAGCAATGGCTTCTTTTTGGACAGACTGCCGGAAGCCCTCATAACGTGGCAGGTACTCTCTGTATTTGAGATCAGGCCGCGGCCTTTTTGTAGCTCCAGCCTCCGACCTGTAGGGTTTAGGCGTGTCCCCCCGATTCGCAGACCGTGGTTCTCTTCTCTTCTCCGAAGCTTTTCATCCCGTGGACTTGGCGCAGAGTTTGTCTGGTTGGTACAAGTACTCGCAATGCAGATCTTTCTGGTTGTTTAGAGCGTGGGACGGGACAGGAGGCGCCCTCGTGTGGCCGAACAAATTGAAATTCTGGAATAATAATGGATATGAAAAGATATTCGGCTGGACTTGTAGAGTTTGATAACATAACCGATGAACTGTAAAAATGAGAGAAACTGCAATTGCATACTCTTTCTGTACCTTAATATTGGTGATTCTAGCTTTGAAAAGTTATCCTATCGTTGGCATACAAATTAGGTCTCACATACACACGTGTCATCCTATCACACCACTTGCCTCTCACCCGTGCAGCAACTGTATCTCTTCCACCTCTCACCGGCACGCATTAATAGATGGTAGCTGGTGAATGATTGGTTTATAGGGTTGTCTAGATCTTTTCTCATGATCATTGGTCTTTGTGTAGAAGGCTTGCGCGACAAATAGTGTAATTTGTTAAAAAAAGGACGGAGGAAACTTAGTCTTTTGCATGCAAATGGTGTAACAAAATGCGCATTCTCACTCTTGATTGGTTATAGCCTATTTTAAATGTTGGCATTAATGGAGAAAAACAGTGTTGCGTTGTGGAGGAAAAGTGAAGTCTGTAGAACAAAGAATATTGTAGTTGCATGAATGTGGGTATCTAAAGTGATGTTTACCTAGAAATTTTGGCCTTTGATTTGGGCACCAGGGCATAGATTGGGCTGCCATTTTGCTTGCATTCCGTCCTAACATGATGCCATGCTAGATGTAGGTGCCATGGCACATACTTCCTCCATCCCATGGACTTTGTCGTTAAAAAACCGTGCTCCCCCTCACAACCACGGTTTTAAAGTGACAAACTTCATGGGATAGAGAGGAGTATCAGGCTACCACTGCATGAATCTGTTCTACCCCCTCCCGTTGGATCAGACCACTGTGTCAGGGATGAGAGAGAGGTGATTTTTGTGTAGATGAGGGCTGGCATGAGGAGGATGCTACTGGGGAAGAAGTGGTTTGGTTTCTAAAAACATCCAGACTATTTTAATTGATTTTAGGAGACGCTAGTTTGTTGTTAGGTTTTCTCTGTAAGTGGAATGGCCAGCTTTTAAAATAGTTGGGTATTTTTAGAGAGCCGAGTACTTTTAACCTTCCTCTCTAAATAAAAAGAGTTGTCTCCTAAAAATCTCTTTTGGAAGTACATATTGACTTATGTCAGTATAATAAGTACTACAATACTTATTATATAGGGGTCATTTGGTATAACTCTAATAGCGGCTTCGGTTCCGGGTTCTATTGGAGTTGTACCAAATAGCAATGTAGAAAATAGCATCAACAACGAAGTTATATAGGGCCAAAACTGTTCAGAAGAGCTAAAAATTAGAGCTATTTTTTATATACAAAAAGAGAGCCTATGACCTAGCTAAACAAGCCCGTATAGTCAAGGTTGGAAAAAGTGTAAAGTCCATCAACATAAATATTGTCCAATTGTGGCCCAACTAGGCTCAAAAGATTCGTCTCGTGATTTACAACCCAACTATGTAATTAGTTATTTTTTATTTATATTTAATGCTATTTACATGTGGGAAACAATTTGTGATTAGACCTAGTCCAATCGTGGCCCAACTAGGCTCAAAAGATTCGTCCGTCATAGTTATTTTTTTTATTTATATTTAATACTATTTATATGCTTGATTTTGATACATTTTGATACAGAATACTGGCCTGCTAGTCCCGCCAAATACCACCGCATATAACCTAAGTGTAAGGTCCTTATGCAGTACTAGCTGTTTGTTATCTATCTACCTCCAATTACTTCGGACGATGTGTGACTTGGATTTGGAGTGGCTCAGTAAAGGGTATGCTATGGGCCAAATGAGGTGTATGTATGCTTGGCACATGTAGTTTATGATATGAAAGTGATGTCATGTTGGCCTGGTGTGTGCAAATCATGTTGTTATTTGGTTTGAGCAGCCAACCACCCATCCTTCTCCTACCATGTTAAATCAAGAAGGAACAAATAAAGGAGTAGTTGTATTGCATAAGAAATGGCCTTTTTAGTTGGCAAGTAAATGTAGGCAATATATAAACAAGATACCTTTTGGGTGAACATGAATGCTGCTCTTCATATCGCCTACATGAATGAAGTTACACTAAAAGACATAATAAGACCGAGTACAATAATGGTCTGTATGTAGCCAAGTCAAATGCTGATGTGGAGGAGAAAAAAACGAACATGGGTGCCTATACAGTTGCAGCCCAAACATCAAATGAACATGAGAAGAATTAAAAAAAAAAAAGTAGAACATCGATAAAAGTTTTTTTAAAAAAACTTGTTTATAGAAAAATAGAAGAAAAGTATAGTATAGTTTGATTCTACAACATAATTTATATCAAACATTTTTATTATTGGAGTTGCTTTAACTATACTGTGAACATTATGCTAAAAAATCCAGGCAGCACCTACTACTGCATACGGTGGTAATACCAGAGCAGACCAGCAGTGAATTAAACACATACATACAACAAAAATAGAAAAGCCCCCACATTAATTAACAGCACAGCTGTATTACCATAATATCCCGTTCCAATTCGAATTGGGCAGGATCGATCTAAGAAAATCATATAATCCTCACCGTTGAAAATACTTTATACCTGTAATGGATGGCCGCACCCCACCCACCGTGACTGTGTAAACCATAACTGATGACGTGTGATGGTGTAAGAGACAGACGGTCGGTCTACTCGGCCAGGAAAGAGGAAGAGACGCCATGCCACGCCACGCCACGGACACGGAGAGCGTATCCTTGGGACGCTGAGGAAAGTAGTACGAAACCCACCATGGAAATGGAACGTTACGGGCAGGGTTGAACAGGAAAGAAGAAGGCTAGCAGTAGCAAAGCCACGTGGACAAAATATGGCCGGACCCACCTGTCAGGTACCTCTCCAGGACCGGGGCATGACAGAGACTAGAGAACCCGGCCACGAGGAAAGAGGAGGAAAAAAGACCCGAGCCGAGCCGGCGGCGCACGGGATATAAACAGACAGACACGGTGCTAGGGACGTCGTCGGTTCGTTCGGTGGGACTGAACTGGACGAAGCCATTTGGGATTTAATCCGGCCGGGACCGACCGGGGAGCGTCGCACTCGCTCACTGGGCTGCGCTGCGTTGCGTTGCGTTGCGACTGCCGAGGATCGACGGAGCGGAATCCTTCTTGGATCGATCGATCGGCTGCGCTGCGGGGGATCCGACATCCTGTTCGGCGATCTGCGGGTAAGTGCTCCCATCGATCGGTGCTTTTGATCTCGTCGTGCTTATGCTTGCTCTGATAGATTCCTGCGGCGGTACGGTGGTGAGGATATATGCCATGGGATCGGGCTCGCGTTCCTCCTCCTTTTGCGGCGGCCGGCCGGCCGGCCGGCGTGCGTGCGCGAATTCTGTTCCGATCTCCATGGAACAGTGCTGGTTCGGTTCCCGTTCCGTTCCGGAGGGGGATCGCATGAACTCTCGCAACGGGTTGGGAGGGGGTTTTGTTTTGCGAGTCTAGTGTGTGTATGGAGCTCTTGTGTTCTTTGCCTTTGTCCGACTGCTGCGTATTAGATCGAATTTTTTTTGTCCTTCAACACTAGCTCGACTCTGACTGTTGGTGTGCCTGGTTAACCTTAAACGCGTCTTACTGTTCTGTTCTCTCATCATTTACTTGATGACCGACCCTGATAGGAAGGAAGGAAGGAGTGAGTACCCGTCAGTTACCTGAGCGTCTGTTTCACTGTTTGCTCCGTAGCTGAATTCCTGCGTGTGTTTCGTATTTCCTGCCACCGAAAATATCGAGCCGTGTCGGCCGGAGTCCCCATCCTTCTCGTGGACCATGCGAGCCCCGATCCTTCTGATGAACTTCAGCGGCGGGAGCCCGTTGACGCGCTTCTGGCCGGCCACCGTTGGGAGTGGAGACGGCGACAGCGAGGTTAGCCCGTTGACGCGCTTCCATCACATCAATTGCCGGCCACCGTTGGGAAATCACGAGACGAATCTTTTGGACGGCGACGGCTTTTACTCTCTCTCCTCCTTTTTTTTTTCCTTTTTTTTTTTCGTTTCGATTTGGACGGCTCGTTTTTGTTTCCCTTTCGTTTCTCTTTGTCCACAGCTGTACCACTCCGTAGTAGTAATGAACAACGTCGTACCGACGGCAAAAGATGCTCCTTTAACGCGGCTGGAGATCCGTGTCTGGCACGCCGCCGGCGGCGCAGGCTTTAATGCACGCCCGCGGCCCACCTGTCCTGCCGCGCGGCCGTACCCATCCAGCCGCCGCCGGCGAGGGGCAGGCACGGCAGAATGCCAAGCTGGTCGCTGGCTCGCCGCTGCTGTCATCACCTCGCTGTCCGGCACTGCCTACAGCAGATTGGCAACGAAAGGGCAGGCAGGTTCCTGGCGCGGCCGTGCAGGCAGGTCGGCAGGGCAGGATTGGTGTAGCCCCTCTCCTGCTTCGACCTGACATGACTGCGCCGGGGCGGCCTACGCCTGTCTTGCCTTGCCTTGCCTTGGGATCCAACTTTGGCACTGCTCCGCCTCCGCTTCTGGTGTCAATGCCATGCGGATTGGTGGTCTCATGTGCCGATACAATACCTTGCTAAGGAGAACAGATGTTCTAGAGCAACATGACCAACACGAACTGCAGGTTTCAATAAAAAAGCTGCTGCTGCTATGGCTTTGATCAACTGAAACCGCTACTCAAATCATTTTTTTTTCTGTACACGCAGCACACAAACAACATAACTAGGATCCTTTTTTTTTTTTTTCTCTCAGGCACCTTTTCTCCCTCTTCAGATCTTTACTTTCCTGACCAAGCTGTCCTCACATACTACCGAACCACCTTCTCTAGCCTAATTTACTCCACGTGACGTCCGAGCCTACGTGGTCTTACGATGCTAACAACCATATTAGTGTTTTGTAGCTAGTACTATCTAAAAGTTACACATACTTATTAGAGTGTGTCGGGGCAAAAGAGTTTTGCTGGTTTGACAGATGGTGAGCTAGTTAAGGAAGCATGTTATTAACTTGCGTTGGGAAAGCCCCTTAGCTGCCTCAAACATCATTTATATTTTGACTAGACGGAGTATATGGCTTGAAGCCATACCAACTAATTACCGATCAAGTCAGATATGGGTGAAGTGTTTTAGAGCAACACCAACGTAGACTAACATGAGTTGGAGGTCTGAGTAAAAAGTTGCTACCATATAATGCATAGCTATAGTTTCAATGCATGCAACACAAAGGGTGCGGACACATGCTACAACAACATGACTATGAGCTTTCCTTTTTCTCACTCTCCTCAAACCTCTACTTTCTCGGACCAAAGCCACCTAACACTCTGCCAACCACCCTTCCCTCGCCCTCTTTCATCCACGTGGCGTTTGAGACTACTAACAATGACGTGTTGGGGTTGGTCTTTAAAAGTATCTTATTCAAAGGTTATACATATCTTTTAGAGCTCATTCGAGGCAAAAAGAGCTTTACTGGTTTGATAGAAAAGTTGAACTAGGTGAGAGGAGGGATGAGCCAAAGGTTAAAGGGACCGTTTTTACAAGAACAGTAGTCCGTTAGTCCGTTCCATTTCTTCTATGTCTCAATGGATGGCAGTTTTCAGTTCAACCAATGATGTTATTAGCTTGTATTGGAGAAGCTATTATTAGCTGTCTGAAACATCATTTATTTTTTGAAATAGAGGAAGTATATGGCTCCAAGACATATCAATCAATTATCAATTAAGAAGGATAGGGGTGGGAGCTTAGCGGCCAAGAACACAGAACTTGGGCACATTTCACGTATCGGGAACATCGTTCTAGTTCATGTGGAATGGGAACACGACCAAACGTCATCCCCAACGTTGATGGGACATAACTCAAACTTTTGAGACCTCAAGTGGTCAAGATAGGGAGATTTGGCTTTGCGACAGTGTTGATGCCGTTTGCTTGGCTTTTGTCTTGGCATGATGAAGCTCTGAGCAGGCCATGTTGATTTTGGGCTTGTTCAACATATTAGCAGCCAATACTTTAAGGCTCATTTAGAGGCTACATGGGCATAAATAAACTAATATTATTTAGTGGCAAAATCTTACCTTGAATAGTTCTCGTTCTGTGAAGACATTCCGTGTCATCGTTCCATTTAGATGTGGTACATGTTCCATTAGTAGGGGGGGCGAGGTAAAGCTGTATACTGCTTTTGTCCCATGTTTTTCAAAAATAACATACCATGTTTCTGTACCGCGTCTCTAACATTCTGGAAATTTGGCTGCTAAGGATGGAGGAGAAATGTTTTAGAGCAACAACAACATAGACCAACATGAGCTAGAGGTCTTGAGTAAAAAGTTGTTGTCAAATAGGCTTTGAGCGAAAAAATAACTATTGTTTCAATGCATGTAGTAGAAGGGGTGTTACTTCATCTGGGACATGCGACACAGAAACATGACCACGAGATTTCCTTTCTCTCACACACCTTCTTCTCTCTCAAACTTTTTTTTTTTCTGACCAAGCCACCCTCACCCTGTCAAACCACCTACGAGGCTAAAAACCATGTTGGTGCGTGGGGCTAGCCTCTAAAAGTTATATATACTTCCTAGAGTGCATCAGGCAAAAAGAAATTTCACTAGTTCGATAAAAGGTGAGCTAGCTGAGAGTGAGGAGGGATAAGCAAAAGGAGAAAATGGGCTCTTTTTGACTTACTAAAAGAGTACTCATTAGGCATCTTGGTCAGCTCTGGATTGGTTTAATTTATGGCGGACCAGCTCCTAATTGGTCCTCGTTAATTACTTGGCATCTTGTGGGTTTTCCAAGCTTTCATATTTTGGGGGAAAATAAATATATAAGTACTTTTTGAAAGGAATGATTACTCCATACGCGAGTAGTCAAATCACGATGTTTGGAGGCTTGTAGTATCCTCTAAGGAATTGTTTATTTGGATGCTGTTGTTGCTGAAAACTATGATATCAAACAACTATAGTTTAATAATAAACCTAAGGCATGTACAGCTGTGGCTGTGGCTAAGAAAAAGCAAGTTTTGATCAGGGGTTTCTAAAACTGTAAGAAGACTATAGCTTTAGCAATGCAGTGGTTCGGAAAGTAAACGGCCAGTTGCGTCCAAACGCATGGCAACATTCAGAAACCAAAATAGTTTGCAACAGCACAATATTTATCCAATATATACTCTAATAATATGGCTTTGTAAGTGCAAGTTGTTTAGTGTTTGGGGAGAGCAGCAGTTTTCTACGATGATGTAGGATTCGCTGATTGTAAACTATTTCCTGTCTGTAATATAATGGTGCATATTTTTCTGTGTATTTCGAGAAATAGTGTCTTGTTGTAGGAAACAGCAACCTCCTATGTTCCTCCAGGAGTGTTGTAGGAAACCGCAACCTCCTATGTTCCTCCAGGAATTTGCAGTTTTTTTTCCACTTGCGTTTTGGTTTGAGTGAGCAGTAGGGTATAAATCTGTACATGTGTGTCGCAAGTTTCAGTACCATCTGCTCTCATCATGTTGATCTACTGGTTGCATCTGTGTTGTGATGTCCTATAGCCTCTTTATGTAGTCCTTTCGTCTGATGTGGAATTGTGTTCATTTTGCTTTATTAGTCAATTGGGTGCTGTGCAGTTTGTTCTAATTCTTGAATAGTCCTTTCTGTGATACTGTATCAGCTGTCCTTGTTGCAAGCTTTGTAAATCATGAATTCTTCTATAGCCACATGATATGGACCTGACGCTCTACATTTTCTCATTTTTTGGGCAGTTTTATCACCTTTGATTTATAGTGTGGCTATGTGGAGGTGTCATCCTACATGGTGATAAGTTTGCTTAGTACATTGCAGCTTGAGGAAAATGTCCAACTGCGATGGACAGGATGACTTGGAGACATCTGATGATATAAGAAGTTCAACATATTTTTCAGCTAGGTGTAGCACAAGTGACCAATTATCAGCATCATGGGGACCTGAGGATGAGCTCTGGACAGGTGAATTGATGAGTGTCAATGAAAGGCGGCAAAGATTCCTGATTGGGATGGGCTTTGCTAAATCTATTCCTACTGGAATCACCTTTTCGCAGTGGCAGGGGGAAATTTTGGCTGATTGTGCATTTCGTGACCTGGAAGAGAGAATTAATAGCATCTGTTCTTCATGTCGGACGTCATTTTTCTCATTGTGCTTCAGCACCAGCTAGTACTAGGAACAGTGTTGTGCTTCATGAAAGTGAGCAACATGAACTGACCGGAATACTTGATGAGGATGGAACAGACAGAACCATGAATATAAACCAGTCAGAAAGTTTTCTAGGTTTCTCTCAGCTTGTTCATGAGCTCCTGCATAAGGGCAGTGGTCGTGATCCTGCAAGGGGAATGAATATCGCATTTAGGGAGAAGCAAAAGGATCCGAGAAGGTTTTGTGGAAGGTTCACAAGAAAGAAAGCAGAAGATATAATTTGCATGCATGACACAGGTATGCAAAGCCTGAAGACACACACATTGTTTACAACAAAAGTTGATCAGCAGAACAAAAAGTGGATGGACTTCTCTGCTCTCTACATGTGCCAAGAAATCCATGCCCACGGGGGTTCAATCAGGGTCATGAAGTTCAGTACATATGGGTGGTATTTAGCTAGTGTCGGCGAAGACTGCATTGTGCGCATTTGGATGATACAGGAAGTTGAATCCTCTCCTGATTTGTATATCAGAGAGGCGCCTGCCAAATCCATGGACAGAAATAAGGGCCTGAAAATGAAGGTGGGAAAAGGCGAGAGACGTGCCCTTGCCATAATACCCAAGAAAGTTTTCAACATTGCAGAGACACCACTGCATGAGTTTCATGGCCACACAAGTGATATCTTGGATATGACATGGTCAAAATCAAATGTAAGCTTTTTCTTTATCCTGTATGCTGTGATGAGTCATGTCACATATGAGAATTAAGTGAAAGTAATACATGCATGTGAAGTTCTGTTAACAACTTTACATTCATTGGGAAGTTGTGAAGTTCTGTTAACAACTTTACATTCATTGGGAAGTTTTGTTAACAACTTTATTTTCATATCAGTCAAATCACATAACTGAGTTCTTGTCTCTGTATCGAATTTTCTGTGAAAAACTGACTATTTAACATTTCCTGCAGTTTCTCTTGACTTCATCTAAAGACAAGACTGTACGCATGTGGAAAGTTGGCTGTGATGACTGTCTAGCAGTATTCAAGCACAGAGACTATGGTATGCACAAACATTTAAAACAAAACCATATGTAGCCTTTGACATGATACAGTAAAAGTCTGTATTTCTATAGCCAAAAAATTCTCTCTTTTTTTGCATCCTAGCTCTGTACCAGGTTTGGTCTGGTCAAGAAGAGTTTCTTATTACATATAAAAATATATTGTTTCAACGGCTCTAGTCTAATAAAAATCATGATTTGAAACTGATATTTTTCTTCTTTATGATGAATTTGGCAACAGTAACATGCATTCAATTCAATCCGGTTGATGAAAGATACTTCGTTAGCGGCTCAATAGACGGCAAAGTCCGTGTTTGGGATGTTTTGGAGAGGCGAGTAGTTGACTGGGCTGATCCAAAGGATATCATAACTGCCGTGAGTTACCAGCCAGATGGAAAGGTTGAAACCTGATCAAAATGCTACTGAAGTTTTACCGTTTCCCACTAGCTGGGTGCTAACTCAGGCAATTCTTCCCTCCCTCCCCAGGGTCTTATTGTCGGCATCACTTCAGGGAGGTGCCGGTTCTACAACGATGCAGGTGCAACAGCCATTTCTGATGTTTAGTACGAGTTTTTTCATCAAAACAGTTAATGTGGCATTACAATCTATAGCTCCTAACCAGGCAAACTGATTTGAATGTAGGTGAAACCGTGGAACTGGAGAAAGTACTGAAGGTGACCAAGAAGAAATCTGCTGGTAGACAGATCACCAGCCTGCAGGTCAGCTGTTATGGTTCAGTCAATGTGTTTTTCTCCACCTCCTAAGAAACATTTGCTCAACGATTCTGCATGCATCGCAGTTTTCTTGCGGCGATCTGATCGCATCAGCAGGTTCTAAAATTCGAGTCTCCGATGAAGGAGCTAAGATCAACCGAAAGTTTGAAGGTTAGATTTCCTGCCAGTGCCAGACTCTCTCTTGGTTAAAACAGTCGAGCCGGCTGTTGCCTGTTAGTATTAGTACTCCTAACTCCTAAGCGGCACACGGCAGCTCAACATTGTTATTTGGTCCCCGTTGCAGGACGGCGAGGCTCCAAGGTCCTGGTACCGCCGTCTCTGACCTCCGACGGTCAGTACCTGGTGTCGGCAGGTGCCGACTCCAACGTCTACATCTGGAACTTCGACAGACCAGCAGCAGTGGGCGAAAGCACCACCAGAGGAGCAAGAAGAGTTCGTTCCTGCGAGCACTTCTTCTCTGAGGGCGTCACGTCCGTGGCGACATGGCCGGGGATGCTGCCACAACAGGAAGATCTCCAGTCGTCGAAGGGGGCCACCCCCACGCTCTGCCGCGACCGCGAGTTCTGCTCGTTCGGGACGTGGTTCTCGGCAGATGGCGCGACGGGCGCCGCGACGTGGCCCGAGGAGAAGCTGCTGCCGTCCCTCAGGTACGTCAACTGCGACGGGATGGACGCGTGCAGCACCAAGGTGTCGGCCGCCTGGAACAAGGTCGTCGTCACCGGCAGCCGCGACGGGGTCATCCGATGCTTCCACAACTATGGACTGCCAGTGAAGCTGTAGGCTTGCGAGATCAGAGCTGCATGCGCGTAGAGTTTCTGATTGATAATATACTCCTAGTCTGTGGAAAGAGCTTGGCGACTGCCAGCCTGACCATTACTGTTTCTTGTACTGTACATTAAATCGAAGTTCTAGGACGAGGGTGTACATTGGTTGCTTGCTTTGGTGCAAAAGAATGAGTCGTTAATGAACAGGAATCTTGGTACATTGAGCTGAGCATGGAGTTTCCAAATGGTTTGCTTGTAGGGGGATCCTGTCGATGTTCAAGCCATTATATATAGTTTTTCTAACCATCTGTGTTTTTATATACTTGTTATTTTTAAAAAAAATGTGTTTTTTTTAGCAACAAAAAAATGTGTTTCTGTGCATTGGCGGATCCGGGGGGCTGCAGCCCGCCCCCCGTTCCCCCCCCAAAGCCTGATTTTCCATTGAAATCACTGTAGCAAGTACTGTAGCTTAGTTCAAATTCACCCCTAATCTTCAGCTTTAGCTCCTAATCTTCATTACTTAGCCCCCCCCCGAGTGCGCATCCTGGATCCGCCACTGTTTCTGTGTGAAAACGGACAGATGTTCAAGACGATGTCAATAGTTTGAAGTCATCGGACGAAAAGTTTTCAACATCTTGGAACTAATTCCGTACCTCACAAAAAAGGATACACACATGCAAAGGCCTGAACTTAATATGGGATATGGATGATGTCTTGCACATGTCGCTAGTCTAAACTGATGTGCTTAGTGCTCAAACATGTTTGACTTGAATAACACCCAACAAAGATAGAAAACAAAACGCATCAAGTAATATAAACAATAGACAAACTGTCACAAACCGATTGTTAATATCATAAGAATCCATGCCACACGCATTACATCCAGAACGCAACAGGCTTCTCTAGGTTATCACAGTAACCAGCTGCCATTTTGGGCAGTCCGTAGGATCGAACCCGTTGATGATGGACAGCAGTCCGCAGATCACCATTCTTGTCGTACTTGAGGAAAAATGTAGTTACCCGGAGAAAATAGCGAACGCGTTCCGACATGAAGTCCCCCCAGATGTCCTCCCTGCGATCGTCCACAGACAGGCACTCCACGAGGCAGAACTTGCTTCTTCCACCCATATACACCAGGGTGGCGCCGATATGCTTCTCGGCTGGGTCGACGCAGAACATCCTATCCATGCCAAGCTTCAACAGTGGCGCCTTTCCATTCGACTCATCAGCAGGCACAATCTCGCAGGCGCAGAGGTACCCAAGTTTGTCAGGGTCGCTAGAGAGCCCTATCCAGGCGTCCAGCTCAGGGTCAAAGTACCCACGGCCTTTGAACGGCAGCAGCCACTCACCATGGCGAGTCCACTTGAAGCTCGCCGTGTCGTAGGAGAAGGTGGCGACTACGGTGTCCATCTCATCGGTCTCCATCTCGGTGCTGAAGAAGACCGTGCGGTCATCGGGATGCACCGCGTGAGAGACGATGTTGTCGCACGGCGGTGGCCTCGGAAGCCTCTCCCACCTCCAGACGATCTCGACGTTTCCATGATGCTCGTCGCTCGGCGTCGGTGGGCGTGGTTCGAGCATCTCGAAGTTGCCAGCGACGTCGAGCACGAAGAGCTTGCCGTCCTCCTGGACGTAGACGTTGCCGTAGCAGTTGGGCTCGTACTTGTGGCGAGGGCCGAAGGTGAGCGCCCGCGTGCGCACGTCGAACATGAGCGCGCTGCGCCGGGGATTGTGGTGCGTCGCCACGACGTTGGTGCCGAAGGCCGCGAACAGGCCGGAGCGCGCGTGCGGTGCCTCCAGCCGGAACACCGACGGCGGCAGCCGCCGCGAGGTCGTCCTGCTCGCCGGGCACAGGTCACCGTCGTCGTCGGAGTCGGAGTCCGACGACGACAGGTCGAACTTGCGGATGCTGTATCCCTTCTCCCAGTCATCCAGGACGAGGTAAAGGTGCTGTTGGTTCCGCTGGCGGCGGCTGGGGAGCTTGGAGGCACGGCCACCGGCGTCGCCGCGCTCATCGGCCGGCCGCTTCGTCGGCATCTTTCGTCCTTCCTTTTGTTAATTCGCCGCTTATTGGGCTATCTAAACCGTCTTGGCTCCGTGTTATATCGTCCTTGGATTGGATGGAGCCCTGCAATTCTCGTGTTCGAAGCACAATCGATCCCTATCGCCACCGATCTTGCGGTCCTACTGTGATTCGTATCCCAAGCATGTAAATGAACACTATAAATCGAAGCATATATATAGGAATCTATCTCGTCCGAACCTGAATCGAGACGGAAGAAACACCGACATGTACGCACCTGCGACTGCGAGTCCCAACTCCCAACCGGTCGATTGATCTTGAGCAACACGGCGATGGCAGAACAGGGGATGGAGGGGATCCGAGTCGGCGAATGGTCGAATGGATGACGGGCGTCGTCGGTGACGGTGAGGGAACGGCGGCGCACAGACGACGCCGGTCAATCTGCGAGCCTGCTGACTGGGCGAGCCGCCGAACTAGGGAGAGCGCGAAGAGGAGGTTCCAAGTCAGGTGGCTCAACGAGTTGGGCTTTGGGTGATTGGGCCTTCGCCACAATTTCCTCGTACAGAAGGGATCCTCACGTTACCCGTTTCGCAATCTTCCTTTTTTGGATTTTCTCATAAATACGGCCCGGAAAAATCAAGAACTCTGGATTTCCGCCTTGAACAACTCCAAAAATCCTTTTATATTCTTCATAATATTTAGTAGGAATAGAAATTTTCGTGAAAAAATATCTAACAACTTGTTTATCAGGTCTCTAAATATAGAAATATGTTGGAGGGTGGAATATAATATAGAGAATATGGCTAGGTAATTTTAGTGCATTATCTTCTTTATATTCTCTTTTGTATCCTATTATTCTTTTGTATCTCCTCTATTAAAAAAATTCTCATCTTTTGAGAAGTCAAACAGTTTGAACTTCGACTGAAACTTTATATAAAAAAGTATTAATGTTCTTGATACAAAATAAGTATATTAGATTAATTATAGATATGTTTTCACAATAAATTTATTTGGATACATACATACATGCTAATATTATTTTATTTTACTATAAATTTGGTTAAATTTGAGTTAATTTGACAAGCACGGATCAGATGCTTGTATATTATTTTGTAGACAAAGGAAGTATGTTTTTTTCTTGTTTTTGTATGTTTTCCTGTTTTTTATCCTAAATAAATGAAAGATAGAGCTTTATTGTTATGATAAGTTGTGCCTTACCATAATAAAAAGATCTTAAAGGCAGTGGTGGAGGACCCGGCAGGCGAAGGTAGGACACTCGCTCTACCTTGTCTTTATAGTGGATCCCCACCCAAGTTACCGGTGAGTTGCCCCTTGGCAGCCATGGACGCAAGGATGCCGGCGCTCAAGTCTGAAGATGAATGCGGCGTGACTTCTTTCACTTGCACCTTTCTATTTATCTTAAATATTTTTACTCCTATATTTTTTGAGGATCACTATACTTTACGGTACACGTGTAAACGTATGCTAATCACGTAGACCTTTGTAGGTGAAGAGATGGTCCCATAACATCCTATTGATCATGATTGTTCGCTTGAGCTTATAAACCAATTTATCAGTCGTTGAAATGGTTTTTCTCTAAAAAACCAACCGTTTCAACTTATTTTCCATTTAGCCGGCTTATAAGTTGTATGGAACAGTGTTTCACATAACTTCCTGTAGTACCGAATATGGTTGATCTGCCCTCGTGTTTCACCTGCTCCGATAACATTTCCCACGCATTTGCCGATAGCTCTCAAAACTCTCGTCGTATGAATATCACAGACCGAACCGTTCGAACGGGATACTTGACCTGTAAATTTTGGCCGCCACTCGTTTCTCGAAGCACGGCCAGGCCACCGATGGCGAAGTCGCCGCGACCGACCGGCGTTAGTTTTGGGTCAGAACCATCTTCTTAAAAGACTTGTGACGGGCTATGCATGCCTGCCGAGCTGCGCGACGAGACAAGAGCCGTGCCGTACTGCCGTGTGATGAGCTGAGCGCAAACCGCCGGCGCCGAGGCCGAGCAGGCTGACTCGCTCTCTGTTGTCTTGCGCGCACGCGCGCTCGTGGACAATGCCATGGTGAGTCACACATCGCTCGCGCCACACAAGAAAGTCAAAAAGCTCGCTGACGCCCGACCTGGTTCGATTGGGGTCCAATTAATTCCATTACGTAGTGTTTATGGTCATGAATTGAAATTACTGCGGTATACCATTTTTCAATTCTTCGCCGCAGCTGATCGATCATCTCAGCTACGTGGAATCGGTTCGAATGGCTGATATAATCCCAACGGGCAGTGTGAGACCAAGTAGCAGGATCCAGGTACAATCAATCGTCACTGCGTTCGTTTACTGGAGTAAGTAGTACAGTAACATACCTTACCAACAGGCAGTAAGCATATAGTATGTAGTATTATCTAACAATAAAATAAAATAAACAATGAAAAAAAAGAGGCAGAACATTATCGGGAACATAACATTAGCAGCCTCCTCCTACCTACCTACAGTTGACGAATTCAATTCAATCCATGGAAGGACGAAGGAAACGGAGGAAAGCTTGTTTAAGAAGGGGGAATTCCTACTCCAACCAATCAATCAAATTAATTAATGAATCAGTAGCCACCACTGGCGAATGCCAACTTGCTCTCGCAACTGACCCCACACAGAAGCCAGCACGGATGACGAAACACGACAGGGGAAAAAAGAAAAGAAAAACTCTAACAATACACATACACTATTTGCTACTAGTAGGAAAAAAGAAAACCAAAAGAAAACTAACTGACCAGCACTACTTGTTTCGGTTCCTGCTCGTCTCCCTGAATTACCATTACCAAAGCGAAAGAGATAACTAGAAAATTTCACCGAGCTGTTTGATGGGATGATTCCTCGAGTTGCTTTCACTTTCACGGGACGGCAACGGCAATTCGGCAAAGTATAGTAGTAATGGAATGGAATGGATCAGTAGAATTGTTGTGAGGTCAATCAATCAGTGATCTAGACAGAGATTTACAGGTCCGGGAAGTGGGTGCTGTTGCTGAAGAACTCGAGGACGGAGACGGTGGCCGGCGACGGCATGGTGGGCGTGGAGAGCAGCAGGCTGCTGCGCGGGCTGGGCGCGAACGGTGGCGCCTGGTCCAGCAGCCCGGCCGCGGCGGCGCGGGTGCCCGCGGAGGGCAGGAACGGGCTCAGCTCGCTCAGCCACGACAGGCAGCTGGGGTCGAACGGCATCGGCGAGAACAGCCCCGTGGATGCCGCCGGAGGGAGCGCCGCGGGGAGAGGATCCCGGGCGGCTGGAGAGCGGGCCGAGGACCGCGGCGAGGCTGTCCACGTCCGCCGAAGCTGAACCGACACCGGAACCGGAGGCGGGGAGCGGGAGGAAGAAGTCGTCGTTGTCGTTGGCGGCGCCGGCGGCGCCGTAGTAAAGGGAGGAACGTGCGCCGGCGCGTGGTGCGGCGGTAGCGGGCGGACGGACCTCTCGATGGCGGCCAGCCGCGCGGCCGGGGACAGCGCGGCGGTGGGCGAGAGGAGGAACTCCCGCGGCTCGAACTCCATCGCCGCCGCCGGCGCCGCCGGCTCCGGCGCCGAGGCGGACGGCCCCGCTGCAGACGCCGCGGCGGCGTCGAATTGGGCCTGGGAGGTGGAGCCCGGGCCGGTGAGGCGCTGGACGAGCGCCATGAAGTCGCCCGGCTTGGTGTGGATCACCTTGGGCGAGGCGTCGTAGATGATGACCGGCTGCCGCTGCTGCTGGTACTGGTGCTGGTGCTGGTGCTGCACGGCCGGCTGGTGGTGCCGCTGCGGCGCGACGGGCGGCTTCCTGACCTTGTGCGAGTCCTTGCTGACGGCGAGCCGCGGCGGGCGCGGGCCCTGGAGCTGCTGCCGGCTCCGCGGCGACGAGCGGTCGCCCGAGGACGCGTCCATGTACGACGGGGTTGTTGGCAGCAGGCGGCAGCTGAGGGAAGCGTGAGGAGACGGCGCGCCGGAGCTGGAGGTCGCAAGCCGTACGGGGACTTTGTAGCCGCGGTCTGCGGAGGCGGGGAGGGAGAGGCGGGTGGAAGTGGAATGGTTCAACGCGAGGAGGAAGAGCCGAGCCGAGTCTGCAAGCGAAGCTGCGAAGGGGAGAGAGAGAGAGAGGCGGGCTGTTGACGACGGCTGCCGAAAAGTCTACGGGCAAGCAAAGGCCAAAGCAAACCAACCCAACCCAACCGTGAACCGTCTCACTCTAACTGCTGCTCTATGATTGAGAGTGTCGCTCGCTTTGGACAGGAAGGATGACAGGTTAATTAATTATTAATCCAAAGATTACGGTGGTGCAGAGGAAGAGCAGAGCAAATCCAAAGCAGGCAGCGCGTGATTGAGCCCTCGACGACTTTCTTGTACCCGTCTTTGCGGCAGGAGCACCTCGATCGGATCAGCTCTGAAGTCTGAAGACGGAAGCGACCTGGATTTTGGATTGATGCACTTTTCGTGCTGCTATACTTGCGCTGCCCTTGACGCCTTGATTCAGAGTAGGTAGCGCAGCGCAACGACAAACTAGAGAATGTACTAGGACGTACTCCCTCCGTTTGTAAACGGATAATGTTTTAGATCTTTCTATTATAAGTTTGACTGGATTATAGAAATATATATAATATTTATATTTCTA
>JADLZL010007556.1:0-45219 GCA_015844335.1 Chrysopogon serrulatus | reverse complement strand
TTAATAAATTAGTAATCACTCTTAATCACTATTAGGGTTGCTTGATTTTGGGATTGAGTGATGACCCTAGGTCATTAACCCTAAATGACCTTCGGCATTTCATGTTGATTGCATATCGCTAGTTCGTCGTCGCCAATATTAGTTATACCTTCCTAGAGTGAGGTTACCGTGAAGGAAAATTGTACTCAAGATAGGTTAACGTTTGATGCATCGGGGCGTCGCATGATCATTCATTTACCGCATTATAATCATGCATCTCGTCGGTGTAGCTACCGGACTGAGGAAGGGGTTGATCCAACCCCTGTTCTTGAAGAAGGTGTTCTTTGTGAGGAGACTGGTTCAGTTCCTGTTCTCGTGATTGGTTCTCTCCGTCCTCACTTCACCGAGCCCCAAGGCAAGCCCCTGATGCATTCAAACCCCGCTTGTATTTCGAAAAGTTTTTATGATTTCATGTGATGATACCGCATTAGGTGTAGGAGTTGTGTGTTACCCTACTTGATGCATTTACCATACCTTGATATATTATCCTCGGATACCGTTTTGATTTCAAAATGCTTAGTATGCGCTTAGTCTTGCTACTAGTGTAGGGTTTTGATAAACTGTTTACAAAGGTGTGATCACAATGATCCCTGATGGGAATTTATGAAAACTTGATGTTGCTTGTCGCCTACCTCTCACCTTGGCCGGGTTAGGGGTACGCCCAAGAACATGATGATGAGTAAATCGAGACGCCGGTGGAGTGACTTGCATCGAGGGGGGTTCTTTATACTGGTGTAGTGTCGCCCACTTGTGTCGGTTAAGCACCGCTCGTTGCTTGGCCCTTGGATCATGAGGTTATTGGATAGTACTAGTCGCATGCTAATGACGGCAAGCTCTACTTGGACTATCCTTTACTAGAACGGACAAGTGCGTGTGCCCATTCTACGATGCGCGACCGCCGGCGTGACCGAGCGGCCGTAGTGAGGTGGTGTACTCGTACCTCCGCTCGGTAGGGTGAAATCCAGGCGAGTTGATGTATGTAAGATGTTGGTCCTGCATACATCGTGGTGGCTAGGAAGCCCCAGCTGGGTATATTAAGCGATTCGAATCGTCGTGTGCTCCACGATATGGGAGCCGTGATCCTCGCACCAGCATCGTAGTAATTATGAAAGTGTGAGAATGAAAGTTTTGAATTCGATACATGGTTGACAAGTGGTTGATACATTAAGGATGGCTTAGTCTTTTTTGGCAAAAGAGTCTTTTGAATTTGCTAAAGCCTTACCTTGATTCCCATTAGCCATTCACCCCGAGTCTTCTCCCCAAATTTTTTTTTCTTCTTGGTCGGGTAAGTCTTGCGGAGTACTTTTTGTACTCAGGGTTTGTTAAACCCCTCATTGCGTGTGAACCGCATGGGCAAGCTTGCTACGGCCCTTGCTGTATGACGGTTGTTGAAGAAGTGTCTCGAGGAAGAGTGAATTGAGTGGCCTTTGGGCAAAACTTTTGTTGCGTGGCTTGTAATAAAGTTAATTAATGATACTTCCGCTAGGTTGTAATAATACTGTTTGTATAAGTTTTTTACAAAATGTTTGTAAATTAAGTGATTGTAAGTCTTCCGCTACTCCGGTATTTTGTATGAAAGTCGTTTGTAATATTTGTGATGTATCCGTAAGTATCGATCCTCGAGTGATTGTGGTTTATCGGGGATCCACCCGACGGAACATTCTAGGTTATATGGTGTATAAGCATGGTTGACCGAGGTCTTAGGGACAAGGTCGTGCTTGTGGGCCATATAATTTAGAAGGTTCTCGCCACGAAGGGTATCGGAGCGGTACTTACAAAGATACTTACAAGATATTACTTTTCAAAAACTTCAAAATGTTTTGGATCTAATTGTTAAAATAGGGTTTTTAGTCCAAATTGCTTCGCTCCGTCTTAATTCTTTCTAGTAGCCCCCATAGGTGCTATTTATAAAAGTCTTAAGCGAGTATCATGTATTTTCTTTTTTTGCCCTATATTGCTAAAAGTATGCTTATGTTAAGTTTAAAAGATTTTACTCGATCCGTAGGTCCGATCATGCATCATATTTAATTCACATGTTTAAAAATTTAATTCCCGAAACAAAGTGGTTGGGCTAAGTAAAATCAATCCTATTCTTGTCGACTTTAAGGTTCTCAATCTTATAGATTCTATCTTTGCTTTCTACAGATGGCCCGTACCAAGCGGACTCCTCGCAAGAAGACCGGTCCTAGGGGTGTGCCACGTCACCGGATGGCACCACGTCGCAACGATCTTTGGCCGCCCCAAGCGAGCCGAATCTTGAGAAGAAGAAACCAAGAAGCAAAAAGATAGCCGAAGTTGTCCACGAGTTGGCGGGCCGTCACCAAGGATCGCTTGATGGCTACCGTTGAGAATGATCGCCTCAAGGCCGAGATAGCGACCGTATGAAGCAGAGAGCAATCGGACCTTCGCACCATCACCAAGCTTTCACAGACCATCGCCGTCTTCAAAGATGAGCTGGACGGTGCGATGCATCGTGGAATGATGGATATGACTACATCGAGGAGTTGCGTGCTCGGGTAGATAACCTCGAGGCTTACACCGCAAAGACTCCATGAGGAGATCCATCACCAAAGACAATCTCCATGATCCTCTGTACCAGCCAGCAGGGCAAAAATGGATGACTTGGGTATCGTGGAGTCACCGTAAGTCTACCCAACACCGACAAAGGAGTCCGAGGCCGATGAGTCCGTTATGGGCAATGAGTCCGACCCGGATGAGGGATCTCGACATCCGAGCTCCCCGAGAGAGAGAGATGTAATATATGTTAAATAGTCAACTGGGGTGTCCGGCCTATGGGCGGACTTGTAAAATAAATAAGTGAACCTTTGTATGACCGGCTTGTACTTTGTTGCTTTCAATTTTAATAAATCCCGCTTGTGAATAAATCCGATCTTGTTTATAACAGATGTCCGGTTCTTCACAAGAGAGGGTGAGGTCCCTCGGGCACCACAAGCACCACCGTCTTTGGCTAAGCCGTGGCGCCTTTAGTCCACGCCACCATCGAGAATGCCCGTATGCTACGGAGATAAGTCGCCAGAATCGAGAATGCACCACGTGAAAATCGGGTCGCCGTAATCACGACGAAATCACATATGCGGACTTCACCGATACTGTCCCTCCCGGTGTTCACCGTAATGAGGAGCCCCTAGAAGCTAATGATTGGCTTCGCATTATGGATCCGAAGTTTGATCTAATTGGAAGGTTGTCCGGACTTGATGAAACCCAAGTTTGCCGCCCAAAGAAATTTGGCCCCGTGATCCGCATGGTGGGCGAATTTCCTTGCACGGCAGCCCGGTAGACCCGACCAATCACCCGGACCGTGTTCAAAGATGCATTCCGTCAAGATTTTATCCCCCGACGGAGTAATGCAAGCTAAGTTAGAAGAGTTTTTAGCCCCGAAACAAGGTGGACAATCGGTGGTGCGAAGACGTGAACTCCTTTAGCCACCTCTCACAAGATGCACCGTAACATGTGGATACCGATATAAAGAAGAAGAAGTGCTTCCTCGGGGGTTTAAAGGGAGATATCAAAACCCACCTTACCTCAAACCCCAATGCCACTTTCTACGAGGCAAAGGATATAGCCATTGCCTATGAGAAATCCCCGCCGAGCAAAAAAGAGTGAGGAGCGACGTGCTTTCTCTCGACAATCCGGTGGAATCCGAAACGCCGTAAAGTTATCTATCATCCCACCCAAAGACTATCGCCCACCATTTCGCTATCCACAACAAATGCGAAAAATCCTCAACCCTATCGCTACCCACCACAAAGAAGAACAAGCTCCGAGGCAACAGGTGTACCCTCGTCCCGGCCGCCGCAACCTATCCCAAAGAAATTTAACACCTGGGGTGTTCAAAACCCAACTCCACCAGCTCCACAAAATACTTCTACCGGTTTTCGGCCCGTGTTTCAATTGTGATCAAGTCGGGCATCTCAGATCGAAAACCGGTCCCTACCCCAAAAGGAATGCTTCCCAATTTCAGCAAGGGTCCGGCAAATAACAGCCCCGAGTCAAGGCGGTGTTCCACAAATAAGTGTCCCGAAGGTTAATGCTTGGGAAGAAGATCTGGGCGCGGCGTCTATCAAGTCCAGTCGGGGAACGTTCTTGAAGGAGAACCCGTATTGATGGGTATGTTCCCTGTTGCCGACCACCCCGCACTTACATTATTTGATTCTAGTGCATCTCATACATTTATCAACCGCACATTTGTTACCAAGCATGAAATTCCCATAAAAGAAATTAAAGATGAGTTTATGGTGCAATCACCGGAGGGCGTATGTGTACACGGGAAGTAGTCTCTCAGATTCCTATATCTCTTGGTGGATATTTATATCCCACAGATCCGATAGTATTGAAGAATCAAAATATAGATGTGATCCTCGGAATGAACCGGTTACGCCGGTATGGCGCCGTGATAGATACCCCCCGAATAGAAATGTTAAGTCATTGCTACCCGATAACCGATCCCCCACTCCTTATCCAATTTTCGATTCCCAAGAAAGCGGTTACGACCGCTAATGCAACCTCGATGCCCGACTTCAAGATATACCGGTAGTCCGTGAGTTTCCGGATGTGTTCCCCGATGATTTGCCCGGGCTACCACCGGAAAAGAGATGTCGAATTTGTGATTGAGTTGAAGCCGGCATCGCACCAAGATCCCGAAGAGCTTATAGGATGCCCCCAAAAAGAGTTAGCTGAATTGAAAACTCAATTGAAAGAACTGTTGGATAAAGGTTTTATCCGACCTAGTTCATCACCGTGGGGTTGTCCTGCAATCTTTGTGAAAAAGAAAGATCAAACTCGAGAATGTGTGTGGACTATCGTCCATTAAATGAGGTGACCATCAAAAATAAATATCCTCTTCCTCGTATCGATCTTCTCTTTGATCAACTTGCGGGAGCCAAGGTGTTCTCCAAGATTGATCTTAGATCCGCTACCACCAAATACGTATACGGCCGGAAGATATTCCGAAAACCGCCTTTACCACCGATACGGCCTATACGAATATCTAGTCATGTCATTTGGGCTTACTAATGCTCCAAATTTCATTTCATGTATCCGATGAACTCGGTGTTTATGCCCGAAGCTCGATCGTTTTTGTCGTAGTGTTCATCGGCGACATTCTTATATATTCCAAAAAAAAAGAAGAGAGCATGCGAGCATCTCCGTATTATTCTGCCTCGTCTCCGAGAGCATCGCCTTTATGCTAAATTTAGTAAGTGTGAGTTTTGGCTTAGTGAAGTCAAATTCCTTGGTCATGTCTTATCGGCCGAGGGTGTTGCGATTGATCCCAAAAAAATCCAAGATATTCTTAATTGAAACCACCCACCACCGTTCATCAAGTTCGTAGCTTCCTTGGAATGGCGGGATATTACCGTCGTTTAGCTCCTCGATTTCTCCAAATTAGCCAAACCAATCACGAACTCCTCAAGAATCAAACCAAATTCCGATGGTCATCTGAATGTGAGCAAGCTTTCCATAAGTTAAAAGATCTTCTAACCACTTTGCCCCGGATATTGAAAAGCCATTCGATGTGTATTGTGATGCGCCCGCATCGGCATCGGATGTGTGTTAATGCAAGAGGGCAAAGTTATTGCTTATGCTTCGAGGCGCTTGAAGCGACATGAAGAGCATTATCCAACTCATGATCTTGAGTTAGCCGCAGATTGTGCATGCTCGAAAATATGGAGGCATTATTTGCCGGGCAACAAATGTCATATTTATAGTGATCATAAAAGTTTGAAGTATATCTTCACACATGCGAGTCGAATATGAGGCAGCGAAGGTGGCTTGAATTAATCAAAGATTATGATCTTGAAGTCCATTATCATCCCGGCAAAGCCAATGTGGTTGCGGATGCTCTCGGTCGAAAAGAGTCGGTGCAACCGTCTTGTCATCACTCCAATAAATCTGAGTCTATGT
The DNA here is from genome assembly GCA_015844335.1 of Chrysopogon serrulatus. Lineage (NCBI taxonomy): Eukaryota > Viridiplantae > Streptophyta > Magnoliopsida > Poales > Poaceae > Chrysopogon > Chrysopogon serrulatus. The sequence goes on along the minus strand of JADLZL010007556.1, from coordinate 39,258 downwards.
CAAGAGTTAGAGAGATTAAATATTGATATAATTTCTCGGGGGTACTCTGAATGATATCACCGTACACTCATCTATTCAAGAAAAGATTATTGCTGCTCAACGAAAAGCAAAGGGCTCAAGCATATCGAGAGAAAAAGTCGGATCGGGCAAGCATCTTGCTTCCGCCTTGATGACGATAATGTGTTATGGTTCAAAAATCGTCTAGTTGTTCCAAAAGTTCCCGAGCTCCGGCGGATGATTCTTGATGAAGCTCACCTAACCAGATTCTCGATCCATCCAGGTAGCAATAAAATGTATCATGACCCGAGGCGAGATTCCGTGGACTAAAATGAAAATCGAGACGCCGGTGGAGTGACTTGCATCGGGGGGGTTACCGCCCGGTGTAGTGTCGTCCCACTTGTGTCGGTTAAGCAATCGTTCGTTGCTTGGCCCTTGGATCATGAGGTTATTGGATAGTACTAGTCGCATGCTAATGACGGCAAGCTCTACTTGGACTATCCTTTACTAGAACGGACAAGTGCGTGTGCCCATTCTACGATGCGCACCGCCGAAGTGACCGAGCGGCCGTAGTGAGGTGGTGTACTGTACCTCCGTTCTAGTAGGGTGAAATCCGGGCGTGAGTTGATGTATGTAAGATGTTGGTCCTGCATACATCGTGTGGCTAGAAGCCCCCACCGGGTATATTAAGCGATTCGAATCGTCGTGTGTGCTCCACGATATGGGAGCCGTGATCCTCGCACCAAAGATCGTAGTAATTATGAAAGTGTGAGAATGAAAGTTTTGAATTCGATACATGGTTGACAAGTGGTTGATACATTAAGGGGCGGCTTAGTCTTTTTGGCAAAAGAGTCTTTTGAATTTGCTAAAGCCTTACCTTGATTCCCATTAGCCAAACATTCCCGAGTCTTCTCCCCAAATTTTTTTTTTTTTCTTCTTGGTCGGGTAAGTCTTATGGGAGTACTTTTTGTACTCGGGGTTTGTTAAACCCCTCATTGCGGAGTGAACCGCATGGGCAAGCGTGCTACGGCCCTTTTTTGCCGCATGACGGTTGTTGAAGAAGTGTCTGAGGAAGAGTGAATTGAGTGGCCTTTGGGCGGGGCAACTTTTGTTGCGTGGCTTGTAATAAAGTTAATTAATGATACTTCCATTTGGGTTGTAATAATACTTTGGTTTGTATAAGTTTTACAAAATGTTTGTAAATTAAGTGATTGGAAGTCTTCCGCTACTCTGGTATTTTGTATGAAAGTTGTTGTAATACTGTGATGTATCTGTAAGTATCGATCCTGGAGTGATTGTGGTTTATCGGGGATCCACCCGACGGAACATTCTAGGTTATATGGTGTATAAGCATGGTTGACTGAGGTCTTAGGGACAAGGTCAGTGCTTGTGGGCCATATAATTTAGAAGGTTCTGCCACACCTTCCGCCGTCTTCGGCCGGTGCCGCCTCGAGATCCGCCCCTCCACGACCTCCGCCGCCCCGAGCTCCTCCCCTCCGCTGTCGACGCCACCTGGAGCTCTGTCCCTCCAAGGTCGGCGGCACCTCGAGCTTTGTCCCTTGATGGTTGGCGCCGCCCTCGAGCTTCATCCGTCAACAGCCAGTGGCACCCCAAGCTCCCTCCTTTGATTGCCGACATGGTTCAATCCTGCCCGATCTCTCCCTCCCTTTCAATGACCCGTAGGCAAAGCTCCCCCATACAAACACGGTTGGCTTCTCTGAAAATCAGCTTCCTGGGGAAGCAATCGGAGCTTCTCTGAGTAGCGCTTTTTGGAAAAGCTAAGCTCCCCCAAACAGGGCTATAGGTCCCATGCTTTTTCTTTGTCGGCCAAAAAAAACAGCACATCAATACCTTCTTCCACAGTTCCGTGGGTTGGGCTGTGGCTATGTGGTCTGCCTGTACCTTCTTTTGCTCTCCTTGCGAGCTCCACCAAGCGCAGTAACCAGTTCCATTTGCTGCTACCCAAACCCAAGCCTCAATGCCTCTGTTTGTTGCTGCTCGTGTCCAACCAAGCTGCATGAAATCCAGCGGTCCTGAGCGCCGCAGGATCCCCCAAACAACATCTGACAGAAGAAATTAATTAGGGCCAGAGATTAATGCATGGTATTACCAGTACACCGGCAAGGACCACACCCACACCTTCATACCTATAGAACCTGGTACAATCCGAGACGAGGGGGTGCTCTGCTCTCCTCGCGCTCAGAACGTGATCCGGAACTGCGGCGCGCCCTCCCCGGCAGCCGGCAGCGGGCCAGCTCCCAGCAGCACGCCTCGAGGTCGTCGGAGACGGGGCAGTACCCCGCGAGCGTGACGGCAACCCGGCAACCCCTGACTCCACCGCGGACCCGAAGTCGAAGACCGTCGCGTCCGCCGCCTGCTGCTGCCGTCGCACCTCCACTGTCCCGCGCGCCCTGGAAGCCGTAGCCTCAGAGAGATCAAAGGTCATGGCCGTCGCTGAAGGCCTGAAGGTCACCTATGGTCATTTCTTCCGTAGCAGCTCACCGGAGATGGCGAGGGAAGCCAAGCGCCGTTGTCTCCTACGCTCGCCCCACCCTTGCTCGCGGCGCTCCGTCGTTGCCTACATCTGCCCCCCACGCATGGAGAAGGGCGTGGCCTGGGCGTCTGGACCAACCAGCGGGCGCGTGGACGACCATCTCGTGCAGGGTGGCGACGTCTCCACGCCATCAGAGCAACGACCAGCGCCGCCTCCCATGGCGCCGCCGGAGAAAAACGATTGGGCGCGGTGGGTATTAGGGGGTGGGTAGGAAATACATCGGTGAAAAAAATTAATCCTTTTTTTTTGGGCAGAAACGCTCTCCAAATTGCGATTTTATGAGTCTTCCACCTTATCCACTCCCCCAATTAATTGACGGGTGGGTCCGGTGTGACGGGTAAGACGGACCCGAATTGGGTGAGAAAGGGTTTTCAAATTATTCGATCTTTATAGTATAGAATATGTCCCGACATAAAAGAAGAATTATTCGATCTTTATATTATACCATGTGTAAAATAGAAGAATTGTTCTTGACCGTTCACATAAGAGAGGGTATAATACCAGATCGTATAGCAGCGCACAGATATTTTGTAGTCCATAATTCAGACACGTCTATCTCCTTCGTTGGCCTGCCACGTACTCTTGTCTCGGATTTCAATTTTCTGAACATGCTATTCTTTTAGCAGTATACCATTTTTCTAAACATAGATGTCAATCATGAATCAGTGCACACCAACTGATTTCAATCACGAGGAGACTTACAGACAGCGTGCAAGAAAAAGTGGGTTACTCAAGGTGACAGAAATGCTTTTTTTTTCATAGTAGTGTTGTCAAGAGGAGGAGAAAAAAATAGAATTAGCTCGATTATTGAATCAGATGGTCAATCAGTGGATTCAGACGAAGAGATTGCTGCTTGTTTCATTAACTATTTTGCAGGGCTGTTTTCTTCCTCAAATAGAATGAACAACTCTCAAGCTGCCTTTTTTTTTGAGAGGAAAATGCATTCATCTTAGCGCATTATACTGGTCCTTTTACAAACAGGACTTCAAAGAAAAGAAAAATTACAGAGAAATTCAAAACTCCTGTTCATCTTCCTCGAAGCCTTCAGAGATCCGTTTGTCACCTCCGCCGAAGCCGCTTCCCAATCATCGCCGGGCACCAGAGCCAATCTCCACAAGGTGGAGGCCGCAGAGGAGGGCTTACTTCTAGGCGAATCAGCTGAGTACACTGCCTCCCAAGCGCATCGGCCAACTCCGGTACCCACGACGCATCCTTCGAATCCACCGCCGGCAACCCGAGCAAATCTCTGATTTTCACCAAAGATCATCTTCCTTGAGATTAACAGGGTCAACAACATCATCACCGAAGAAGACGACGATGCGCCGGCCCTCGACTCTGGGCATGTCTCCCCGGCCTCTCCGTTGACGCCGGAGTAGATCGCCATCGGAGAACGGAAGAAGCTGGGAGAAATTATTCCTCTGCAACGCCATCGCTTCCGCATCGCCGGCGCCGCCTGGAAAACCAAGCCGCAGAGGAGCCACGCTCCACCCGCAAAACCTAACTCCACCGCCGAGCATCGACGACGAGCAAACCCTAGACCTAGGAGGACTCGATTAGGACTCGATCTATTAAAAAGAGGACCCCGTCCCTTTGCCACCGGCCGGAGGCCGGAAACGGAAGGAACGGGGGCAAAGCGCGGCGGCAGCAATGCTTGGCGGCGCGGAAGGCCCCCGAGTCGCCTCGGGTGACGCTGGGGGTCAACTCTCAAGCTGCCTTTTCGGAGGTAGTAATTAAACACGAGAACCTTCTTTTCTCGCTCCTTCAAAAGAAGACATCTTATGCATTCTAAAAACTATGAGAGGAAATGTCGCATCAGGTCCGGATGGATTTAATGTAACTTTTTCAGATCATCTTGGAGCCGGATAGGTGATGATGTATACAATCTGGTAAAATCCTTTTACACTACTAAATTTATGCCTCCTAGTATTAAAAAACAAACATTGTTCTAGTCCAAAAATCCATTTGGGGCTTTCTCCTATGGACTACAGACCTATTAGTCTTTGTAAGGGCATGTACGGCCCGTCACTTGGGCGCGTCGCTTGGGCGACACTTTTGCGAAAACCCCCCATGCGTCCCGCCAATCTTCCACGCCAACCCGGTCGGACAGGGGAGCCGTCCCTCCCCCCCCTCGCCCCGCATCGCGTTTTTTTGTTGTTTTATGTTTTTTGGCCCGGTTTTGTCTCGGCCCAATAACGCTCCTCTCTTATTTTGTCGTTTCTCCCGCGAATCTATTTCTGAACCTCGGTTGTGGAGCGGGCGGTGGTTGTGGTTTGGCCACCGTCGGCTTAGATTCTCGGGGCGGTTGTGGTTCGCCGGCGGTTGTGGAGCAATGGCGGTTCTTGCACCTATTGTGTAGCAGCGGGCGGGCCGTCATTCTCGAGCGGTGGTTACAGAAGCGGCCGTGCTTTCGGCGGCGGCGGCGGTTTTTGCTTCTACTGTTTTTAGCGGCGGCGGCGGGTTTTCTCTCCAAATGTGGCGGCGGCTGTTCTTCTCTAATGTGCCTTTCTTACTTGATCTGTAAGTTTTTCATCTCCCCATTTCTCGATGTGTGGTTGTTGGTTGCTCCTTTTCCGATTCAATTTTATTTTTGGTTGCTTGCAAAATCCTATGCTAGGGTTCCTCGTCGGTCCAATCCAAGACAGGATTTCTCGGGTATAATAGGAATCTTACAAGTGCATTTCCTTTGTGTTTATTAAGTCCGGTGTCATATTAGTTATATTTCGGTTGTTTTATTTACAACTAGTGTAAGACATTCGTTTGACATGTACTATAAAATTATGTTATATTATTGAATTGATGATTTCCTTTACATAATTCTATTGAAGTATAACCTTTGTTTTTATGCTTTTGAAACCACATAAGGAATGTTTTGCATGATATGATATTCTCTTAGTAACCGGGTCATGTTCTCTTTTGCATAATCTAATGTTCTAAAAATGAATATGTTGTCTCAATCAAGTACATTTTCAAATGTGATGTTTAGCTCCTTTTATTTATGATGTTTTTATAATATTATCTAATGTTCTAGGTGTCTCTATCAAATGTGATGTTCAGGTAGTTGATATCTTATGTTCTAGATAATATTATGTGATGTTCCATTATAGAAATGATCGTAGAGTAGAATTATTGGTCTTTTTTATCTGTAAGTGTAAGGCATTCATTTGATTGTCATTTTTGTTGACTTTGTCGTTCTAGATTGCACATAATTATTATGAAATATATATATTTTTGTACTTTTGAAACCACATATGGAAGTGGGTTATGTTCTATTTAGGATTATATGATGTTCTCTTACTAAGCTGGGTTGTGTTCTGTTTTGTATAATTTGATGTTCGAAATGAATTTGTTTGATCAAGTACATTTTGAGAACTATTTAAACTATGTTAATTTTTCAATAAAGTTTGAATACATTTTATTTTTATATAACTGCTCTGTCATTTTATTTTTAGTAGTATAATGGCGAAAAGGATCGTGTGAAGATCCGTTGCTCAACGAGTCGTTTGAAGAAACTTTGTGATGATCTTTCGGAAGATCAAAAGGCTTTTGTTAGAGCTAATGGATTTGGGCATTTTCTAAAGCTGTCTTTTTTCTCAGTCCCTATTCCTTTGCTTGAATGGGTTATGAGTCATTTTCAAGTTGGTATTAAAGAATTTCAGTCTGGCAATAAGCGAATCAGATTTACCAAGGCAATGGTTCAAAGTGTTTGGTTTCATCTCTCGTGATATTCCCTGTTCATTTGGACAATATTTCAGGTGAAGTTAATTGAGAAAGCACGTTTGGTTTCTGTTGACTATGTTGTTGCCGGCCATAAACCTTCAATTGCTAAAGTCATTAAGTTATGTTTAGATGAGGACAATGAAGATGCTTTTATGCGTTCTTTTATGATAGTAGCTCTTTCAACTTTGATCTGTCCAAATACTCAAAACTCGGTTGATTTAGCTCTTCTTCCCTATCTTATGAGAGCTGTGCGTATAAGGCTATTTGATTGGGCTACTTTTGCATTTGAGTATATTACACAAGAAGCTGAGCGCTTCCAACATAATATATCTTCTGGTGATGATAGTACCCATTGCTATGGCTCATGCTTGCCATTGCTTGCTGTAAGTTATTTTTATGTTATTTGGTTGTATTGTTCACGTCTCTTTTTTTCTGTATCTAATTTATTTGTGTTTCTCATTGCTATTATATTAAAAATTTTAGGTTGTCTATATGGATTTTCTGGATATGAATAATGATTTTGGGAATCCTCATGTGATATCTTATGGATTGCCTCGTTTCTTATGCTTTTGATGCTGACCGTGTTAGGTTTCCATTATCTGAGCATGTTCAATTAGGTGTTGTTCCTGTAAGTTATCCTTTTTGAGTGATTATATATTTTACTAGTTATATTTTCTTGTTATAATTCCTACGATTGATTATATGTTTTGTGCCTTTGTTGCTATTGATCTTTTGTAGTTTTGAGATTTATCTAGCACACCATATCATCTTGGTCTCGATGATATTCTTCTTTGAGCCAACTTGAATGATGCTGATAATGATGGAACTGATAATGATGGAGCTGATAATTCTATGGGTGGTGAAGGAGAAGAATCTTCTTCTACCAAAGATGCATGGATCTATCCCTTCTATTGATTTTGATGTAAGCTTTTTCATTCTTCTTTATTGAGCCAATAGTTATTTCATTCTAACATTATTTTTTTTTTATTGAAAGGTTCATGTTTGTATTGAGCCAATAGTTGGGGAACATTATGATCACCTACTTTCTGAAGTCACTTCTGTTTTTGTTGCTACTGAACTAGAGTCAGTTACTGTTGCTGAAAGTTTGGCTTCAGTATTTTCAAATTCTTTGGCATCTTTGTCTCGTGATGTTTATCAGCCGCTTCAAAGAATCAATGAGACTCATTCAGCTCAACCAAATTATAGTCATGCTGAGAAGGTATGTCAACCGTGGTGTTCACCGCTTCGAGATCTCATGTTCACTTCCTTGATGTCCGATGTTCTCTATAATAATATGTCATGTTCCATTATAATTCTTTTTTGTATATGTAATCTTTCTCGGGTTGCTTCACCTATCAAGGAGACTCATTCAGCTCAACCAAGTTCTAGTCATGCTTTGAGAAGGTATGTCAACTGTGGTGTTCACCGCCTCAGATCTCATGTTCACTTTCTTGATGTCTGATGTTCTCTATAATAATGTGTCATGTTCCATTATAATTTTTTTGAATATGTAATCTTTCTCAGGTTGCTTCACCAATCAATGAGACTCATTCAGCTCAATCAAGTTCTAGTCATGCTGAGAAGGTATGTCAACTGTGGTGTTCACCTGCTTCAGATCTTATGTTCACTTCCTTGATGTCTGATGTTCTCTATAATAATGTGTCACCTTCCATCATAACAAATGGGTTGTTCTTTTATTCTTATTTTTATGTTCATGTCCTTTATATCTGATGCATAGTACACTGATTCATATGTTTTATTTTATTGGATTGGCTCTTATTAGGCTCCATCACCAATCAATGAGATTGATACAACTCAACCAACTTCTAGTCATTTTGGGAAGGTGTGTCCAATGTGATGTTCACCTGTTCCATATCGATGTTCTATACAATAATTTTTGATGTTTCATTATATAAAATGAGTTGTTCTTTTTGTTATTCTTGTTATTATGTTCAGCTCCACATCTTATTGTATTACATTATTTTATTGGATTGGCTCTTATCAGGATCCATCACCAAACAATGAGATTGATACAACTCAACCAGCTTCTAGTCATTTTGGGAAAGTATGTCTAATGTGATGTTCATCTCCTTCATATCTAATGTTCTATATTATAAAGTGTGATGTTCTATTATATAAAATAAGTTGTTCTTTTTGTTATTCTTGTCATTATGTTGAGTTGCATATTTGATTGTGTTTCATTGTTTTATTGGATTGGCTCTTATCAGGTTCCTTCACCAATCAATGAGATTTATACAACTCAACCAACTTCTAGTCATGCTAGGAAGGTATGTCCAATGTGATGTTCACCTGCTTCATATCTGATGTTCTATATTATAATGTGTGATGTTCTATTATATAAAATGAGCTATTCTTTTTGTTATCCTTGTTATTATGTTCAGCTGCATATCTGATTATTTTGCATTATTTTATTAGATTGGCTCTTATCAGGCTCCATCACCAAGCAACGAGATTGATACAACTCAACCAACTTCTAGTCATGCTGGGAAGGTACTTTTATTCTATTTTGTAATCATTCTGGAACTTGTTCAAATACTGTAAGCATAAATGTATTTTGAAAATTAAAGGTTCAAACTAGCTTTGATTTTGCTTTTCTATGTATTATTGGTTGATATTATCAGGGTGATGACAGTGACATGCTTGAAGGTGACAAAACAAAAGGTTGTAGTGAAACTAATGAGTCTACTTCTACAAATTTGAAAGGTTATTCTGCTTCTACTGTTCTAGCGAATATGGATGGAGCTTTAGGTGGTATTAAAATTGTAATGTCTTATGGTCAGACTACTCCTATTAAGTCTGTATATTGTTTGAATTCTCAAATTTCTGATCGTACAGAATCTGGTAAACCTTTATCTATTTTCTCATACTAACATTGTTTATAAATATTTTCTATTATTTCTTTATATTGTGCATTGTGTACAGCTATGCATTATGCTGTTGTCATGAATCTTTATATTTATTGAATTTGAAAACTTTAATTAGTTTTGCTTCATATGCTCTCAATACAATATAGTAGTTTCAAACTTGGTGTTATGTTGCTATTTTATTTTTTATTATTGTTATAATCAATTAGGACACATTCTAATTGTTATTATTTAATCTGTTCATATATTTTGATATTATAGTTTCAAAGAAGCGTACTCGTTCTAGTGTTATTGAGAAGAAAAAAAGGCGAGAAAAGAGCAGCAAAAATGGATGAGAATTCCATTTCAATTAAACCATCTCGCTATGTTTCAAGTACTTATAATAAGTATATTAAAAGTGATTTTATGCGAGGCAAGAATTATGTTGAGCCGTAAGTATCTTCTTATAAGTACATCATTCATTAGTTCCGTTTTCGTTTTGCTCAATCATTTTACTAATCTACTGATTTTGTAGGCCTATTTTTGTCATTATTTCTGGTTTTCACCTTTGCACTTATGAAGATCTGCGTCGGTCATTGACACCTAGAGGCCATATTATTGATGATGTGATGTCTATTTTTGCTCGGTCATTTAATATCGACAATAAACCATCTAGTGAAAGAAGGACTTCAAGGGCTAAGATTTATTTTTCTCCTTTCTTAGTGGTATTTTTTCTCATAATATCAGCTTCTTTGTTAAGTCTTTTTTTGTATGAATTGTGTTTCTAAATTTTTGTTTTTTAAATTCTAACTTTTTAGAAAAAGCTTCTTCAAAGTCCTGAGAACTTCTAGCCTAAATCGTGAAAAAGGAAATCAAGCGGATTAATAAGGATTACAATATTGTAAAAGCCGATCTTGTATGTTGAACTGTTCTTAATACTTTTGCAAGATTCTCGGTCAATATCTTATTATTGTAACAATGAAAAACTTTTGTTTTATTGTTTTTTTGCAGTTGTTTTCCCAATTTGTCATGATGATCATTGGGTTCTTGTTTGTATTAATTTACTATACAAGAACATCAACTTCTTTTCATCTACTAGTTCTCCAGCTCCTGATGTCAGAGATGGTTTAATTACTAATGTGGTACATTTCTTTTTCTTTATAGTTTATTTACTATTGTTGTTTACTCTATATATTTGTTCATCATAGTAGTGGTTCATTCTTAACTTACATATGTATTTTGTCCTAGGTTTCAAATTTTCAATCAAGTTGCCGGGTAGTCAAGTATTTGACAAGCCATTAGTTGATTATGCCAAGATATTTCTGAATGTTCTCGGCCAGTCTAACAAGTAATTCATTGTTGTTATTTCTTTATTTCCAATTAGACGAAGTTTTCTATTTTATAATTTTGTACTGTATCCATTTTGTGTAGTTTTGACTGTGGCCTTTATGTGATGATGTTTGTTGAATATTTTGATGGGGTAGTTCTTAAAAAATTTAAGCATGTATGTTTTCGTCACTGCTGTGATTTTATCTTAACTTAGTTTTATAGCATCTAATTAATTTATTCTTTAATTTTTTTGACAGATTGATGTTACTGTGTTTCGCAAGGTTATTTCACATCGATTGATCTACTATAAGAACAATGAAGTTGTGATTGCAGAGTATAATGTTTAGATTACTTCACGAGAGATGTCTTTGTAAATATCATATGTCAATTACAGTTAATATTTTTGTACTCTTGTTGTGTGGACTAATCAAAATGTGTCCATTCCAAAGAGTTGAGATTAGTATAAGTTTTAGTGTTGTAAATGTTAGTGACCTATACTTGTTAATGCATGTTGACAATGTCACTACAAAAAATCTAAGCTTTTATAACAAAATAAAAGTGTCATGTATAGTGTACAATTGGTCACAAAATGACTGGTATGACGAAAAAATCACCGTCATGAAGGTCGTCATATATCGACCGTCGCTAAATGTACCTTGTGACGACTTTATGGTAAACCGTCATATAATGTCACTACCTTTTGTGACGCTTTCATTTTGCCGTCATGTATTGTTCACATTTAATGACAACGATTCTCATATATATTGTCCGTCAACTCATCACAAAATATCCCCCGTGGCCTGCGAACCCTAGTTTGTTCTGTTTTTTTTGACGAGATGCTAGCGTCATACTTGTTATGTAAGCTAGCCGGGGGGACTTATTGAGATGACCCTATGTCGTCATAGATTATTCTTTCATTCGTTGACGTAAAGTAGGTGCGATATATTTATCGAGAATTCAATCAAAAATATCGAGAGATGCTTCCGGCATTCTCATCGAAACATACAACATGCAGATTTCAGCTAAGCCATCATCCACATACATTCCATTGCACAAAGTTCAAAGTTCACACAGGTTCCATCATACAAGTTCAAAGTTCACATAGGTCCATCACACAGGTTCAAACAGGACATGCAATTTGGCCAACACAAGGCACAAAGTTCCAACAAAGATAGTTTAGTGTTCTCATCACCTAGAGAAACCAAATACACTTACCTCAATCTTTCTCAAGTTTCAACACAGCTCGCTTGAGAAGTGCATTTGTTTCTTCAAACTTGGTATGCATCCCCTTCACTTCTTCTTGCGTGCGGGCGCAATGCATTCTCGGGTTTTTCTCGCAAGTGCCGCTTGGTTGGCTTCAAGTGAGGCCTGCCGAGCAAGAAGTTGTGCTTGCAACTCTTCTTGCTTCCTAGTAGCTTCCTCCCTTTCAGCTTGGAGTGTTGCCTCAAACCGAGCTTGCGGGCGTGCTTCTGCTGCGCGGCCGTCGATGTAGACACCTGCAAAGTATTCTTCACTTTCGCGAGACCAATGTTTGGAAGGAAGGTGGATGACCGGCTGACTGGCTCAAAGCTATCGGAACAATCTTGGCGGGGAGACTTCTCTGCTTCTCCTTCTTCAAGTTGCCTTTCCTTCTCTGCAACCATTTTTTCCTATTTATAGAATGAATAATTAGAAAGTCCATACAAAAATGTTCAAGCAGGGCATTTACTTCAGCTAAGAAATTGTATCCAATAATTTTATAACTTACATAAAGTTCATTTGCAAGTTCAGTCCGACCATGTAACGGACTAGTCATACGAGCACCAAAGAATTCAACAGATCCGGCTCTATGCCGTTGTACTTACTCCTCTGCACCATGCATAAAAAATTTATTACAATGATATCTGTGAAGGTAAATAGAGTGGTATGTAATATAAGATTAGGCCAAAAATAGTTTTATCCTGTCAATCAGTAGATGGCAAAATATTTATGGACAATCAAGTATATTACTCCAAATTTTGTCTTCCAACAACAAATACAAACATTTTACCATAGTGCAAACGATACTCAAAAGCACATGGTAATCGGTACTCTAAATGTCTCATCTTTGTTGCTAATTATGACAACTACAAACTAAAAGCTAGCTGAACATCAATGTGCACATGCTTATGATATTGATTACTTGTCGACTTCACAATACTAAGATATTGATGTCACACTTATTATAGAATTTCACATTTTGGTGCAATAAGTAATGGCACACAGTTCCATATATTTGGGGAGCATAGAAAGCAAAAGATTCCATACCAGTCAGAGCGATGAGCAATATAGCACCTAGATCCAGTCCTTTGGTGAAGCTGCACCTTACCTCGGTTTACTTTATTCTTAGCACTTTTCTCCTTCACCACAAATGCAATGCAAAGGTTACATTTAGGTGGACAGATTGCATGGCATATGAACAAAAACCGGATAATGTAGACAAGCACCTGATTTTTTTTGGTCACACCAAGACTCAACCACCGGATCCAATCCTCTTCACTAAGATTAGGTGGAGGTTCTTGGGCCACCAACTGTTCTCTTGTTAGTGATTCATCAAAGTACTTCCTTTTAATATTATACCGCTGTTGCCTTATTCCCCTCTTAATGATATCAGTGCATGCATCTTGGCTTGGTCCATCATTCTTAACATCTACATCCAACCTAGACTGAGGCCACACAAACAAATTATTAGAAACAAATTTCAAGAGTACTGTATTGCATGAAATGGAATACTGAAATAGATGTCTCACCGCCACTCTCTTAAGCACTTTTGATATTTCTGCCTTTCCCTGATCATTATCATAATCTTTCTAGGATTTGTAGATAGGCAGGTTGTCTCTTAGGGCAACACCACATTCTGATGCCAGCTTCGCTGCTTGAAGTGGGACATCAGGTCTTTTCTTCCCTGCAGCCACCTGGATAGGTAGCTTGTTTCCTCTATTAAGCATTTTCTCTAAGCCATGGCCCATGGTCTTCTTACGGACATTCCTTGGGCGTGCTGCATTGGACAATCATAAAAGAAATGTTTTATTATACTAGTAGCAATTGCAAATATTGAATGGAGATAGCAATGTTTGGATACACATATTCTCTACCTAGTTCAAATTCATGCTCTAGTGCTCCTTCAGTTGTCTGACCATCTGAAGTAGCAGCATCAAATTGCTGAGTTGCCTCATTCATGTCATTACTTTGCCTAGAGCTTTGTCCTCCCGGTGAGTTGTCGGTAGGATTAGGAACAGGTTGGTTGGCACTTTGTGTGGGAGTAGGTTCTTTGGATCGGCTAGAAGTTTGTGTGGTAGGAGTACGCATCGGGTTTGCACCGGGGGGAAGACATGGCTGCAGTGTTCCTAGTGAATCTAGGCACCGTGGTGGTTGCAGTTTACGTGGTTTTTGCTTTGGTCTTTGAACCGATATTGGCTTGCAACCGGCCTGGTACCGAAATGGCATTTGTAGGAGGGTTGGCTTTCAAATTGGTCCTAGTAGGCAAGCTTTGTCTTGGCCTTGGTGGTGGACGCCCTCCGGGGGCCTAGTGGGCCTAGTGTCCGCACCGAGGCGAATACATGGCTGCAGTAGCCTGGTGAATCTTGTTGGCGTCTTGGTGGTGGCTGGCGGTTGGCAACTGCCATTGCAGCCTCCTTTTGCTTCTTGTTTTGAGTGCGGGTTCCAGGTACCATCTGTCCTACCTAGCAAGACAATTAGAGAAACATGCAACTTATAAGTGAAAAAATGTGACAATAGATTTCATAACCGAAATGACCTAGTACTCAATCAAGCTGCAGGTTGGCCTAGTAATCCATCTCACCTCTGCATTGACCATAGTATTAAGGTCATCATCATAATCATCATCACTGTCAGATTTGTTATCAATGTCAGAGGATGGATCATATTCAATGTCAGATTCTGGTTTGTCAGAAACTAGGCTCTTCCCTTTGCCCTTTTTGTCTGTTTTGTTCATAGCATCCCTAACAGTCAGTGCTAACACTGGAATACCCAAAGACATAAAAACTTCCTGGACCTCCTTAACATTCTTGTCCCTCTGCTGCTCATACAGTGTTTTTTGCATTTCCTCTAATAATTATTACGATTCAGCAGAATGAGTTAACATCAATCTTCTGTTCTCTGAATATTGGTGAACTGGGAAATGGTGAATTGAACACACATTTCGATTCAGCAGCTAGCACACTGAATGAGGAGCCCAAAGCATAAAGAGAGGATGAAAACTGAAGCTGAAGACAACTGAACTGAATCACAAAAAATTGGAAGCAATACTCCACCTACCAATAAAAAACGGTGAGATGGGCCAATGAAATGGACCACTCTGCTCATTCCAGGCTCCAATCCATGAACAAAATACAGACACAAATTCCAATTACTTGACTCAAATACGAATAGCGTGATGAAACTGAAATAGAATCGAATACTAGGATAACAGAGGAACTGAAACGGACCTTGAATCTCCCTGTTATCAACTCCTATGACAAGGAGCTGCTATTCTCTGTCCAAGCAAAAATTACTCAAAGAGGATCTTATGATTTATTATCTTCTACTACTTTCTAAATGAAACCAGAGAAGCTGTAATTACTCAGGCTGTAATGAGAATTCAGTTCAGAGATGTTGTAATGAAAACTCAGGATAGTGCTCAGGTTGTAACGACAATTCAGCAAGAAATTCTTGGATAATTTTGACCTGCTGGTAACTAAGAGATGTTTATTGTATAGTCAATGGCTAATGTTACTTACACACATGCAAAAAATTGAAAAGCCCAATATGATTCAACATTCAAGTACCCCTTAGGCAAAGCTGATTTACAACACAAAGGAGAGCAAAACCAATAGTTAGCAGGTGCCTAGGTTGCTAGCAGATATTCAAATCAGCATCCATACCCAAAACATATATCAAGCAAAATAAGAGAGCGACTATTCAGTAATGAAATTGGTGAGCAATTAATGGTGGGTGCCAGATGGCAAGATTTCCCAAAACAATGGAGGCATGTTTCACTAGCTGATCATAGATCGACGCTGCCAGCAAGAAAATGATCGGCTGTAGCACCATTAGAGAAAGGGGAGATATTACTCAAATAAAAAAGAATAATGAACTGAAACTTCAATTCTAACAAGAAAACACAGTGCACAAAGAAAGCAGGGACATAGCAAAACTACTTGTTTGCTATCTGATGAAGTTATATATGCCCGGGACTCCAGCATAAGTAGCAGCTGCCTAAGACATGCCTGAATCTGCAGGACTTTCACCAAACAAATAAACACCTACACAGAGCATACACACAAGCAAGTAAACAATGGAGGTAGGCAAAAAAAATTAGGTAGCCAATACTTGCCCGACCAGCTCAGGAAATCTGGATTAACTTTTAGTACTAGCCAAACAAATGTTACGTGTCATTGGATTAATCATGAAATATATTCTTATTGCCTAGCACATGTAATATCTTTCCTATCATAGTGTCAGCTCAAAGTATCTGAACTTTAAAGCCAGAGGTCCTACGTCGATGTAAAATAACAGCTACAGCAAAAGCCAATCCATAAATTCAGAAATCATAGTCATGCTCAGCTTGAATTTATTTGGCCATCTCAAAAATACACAAAGCTGTAAACACTAAGAGATCACACCACCTGCCGAGGCCCGCAAAAAATGAAATCCATTCCTACCAAACATGGAACAGAGCATCAGCCATGCATTGCAATTTGACAGTCCCTAGAAGGTTTGACAGTCCCTAAAAGGTCATATATAATAGCAGCAAACAAATGACAGAGAAAAAAATGGCTAAAATAAATTGGAGCCTACATACAACCTTTGAACGATCTTCATTTAAACCCTACCAAGCTAGCTAGCAAATTAATTCGAAGCAGGGGCACCAAACTACTACACGAGGCGGCGACTAGACCTAACCAAAGGAAGGGAATGAAAGCAAATCACCTAGTCCGAGGAGCGGCCGGGAAGACGAATGCTGGAGGAGGCGGTGCTCTGCGCAGACCCGAGCAAATCAGTGGTCAAGTTGTCCCCTCCGGCCTCCGGCGTCTGTGCTGCTGGCGGATCGATGGGCGACTCCGGCCTCCAGCGTGGACTTGGCGGCGGGATTGGCTGCGGCTCCCGACGGAGGTGCGGCAGGATGGAGGGCTGTGGGCCCCGGCCGAGGTGCCGGCGGCGAGTGAGGGACTTCAGGCCCCGGCGGAGCTGACGATGCCTCCGGATGGGGGCCTCCGGATGGGGACCTCCGGATGCACCTGGAGGGATGACGGTGGGATGGGCGGCTCTAGATCCAGGCTGCGACACCACCGTGGTGGCTGGCTGGGCAAATGGCGGCGCTAGGTTTTGGAGAGGGAGGAGGAAGCCATGGTCTGGGGAGCGTGGTGTTGGTGAGATAGGCAGAGACAGCTGTGTCGAAGAGGATAAGGCAGGTGAGCGTGCAATTTGGGCGGCCTGAGCGGGATTGTTGGTGGGTCCCATGTGTCGGTCACTGATTCAAGGCGGGAGAGCTGCGCGGCGCTCATGCCAATTTTTGGTCTAGCAAGTGGGCCCGCTAAGTCGGTGGAAGAGCCTGCGGTGCCCATTTTTTGGTCCTGGCGTGGTGGGTCCATAAAGTCAGTGAGTATATTAGTACTATTAAGAATTGACATAGTTTTTTTAGGTAATAAATATTGTCAACTGGAAAAAATGTCAGAAACAAAGTTTTGGAACACAATGAGATCTACCATTTTGATTTTGCTGAATTTTTCATTAGACATTGTCTAGACAGTTTGAAATTGGAATTTTTAAATATTTCAACTTGGATCAAAAGTTTGGGGATACTAGGTAATTTCAAATGATCAAGTCATGAACATGAAAGTTGCTCGACTCATCACTATCTTCAAGTGTTATTAAGGTCATTTGTTCATCTGAGAAAGTTTTAGAAAACTTGTTCACAAATTTTAGGAATCTCCCTTGTACTTCATGAAGATAGTGATGAGTCGATGACAACTTTCATGTTCATGACTTTTCAGACTTTTATAGCTGGAATCATTATTAGTTACAAAATCCGGCTTTTTGTTGTACTTAATTTTAAAATTTAAAGTTTGATTGTGCAAAACCTGTCAGAACTGAAGATGATCACAATGAACTCAACTAATTGATAGATCATGATTTTACAAAAATTTAGAAAAAAAAATTATCACATTTGGAGCCCGCATGTGGGAGAAAAACTAGTTACAGTCTTGTTCCATGAATTAAAAAGAAAAATGATGGTTGCATACTGAACTCATTACGAGAGAGGCTAAGAACAATACATGGCCCACATGTCATTGTAACATTGGACCCATCATTACCAGATTGGGTTCAGGGGCACATCTCGGGGAGGGGAGTGCCACCTCTCGGCCACTCCTCGGAGTCGCCGGCCACATCTCGGGAAGGGGGAGTCACGAGGCATTCTGGCCGGCCCTCGCACTACAGCCTCGCCGGGCACCCTGCAGCGACCACGCCGGCCCCTACAAGCTGCTCCGTCACCTCGGCCGCGCACGAGCTGCTCCCTCACATCACTGGCCGTCCAGCTGCAGCCTCGCCGGGCACCTGCAGCAGCCACGCCGGCCCCTAGCTGCCCCCACATCGGCCGCCCACGAGCTGCTCCCTCACATCGCCTGGCCGTCCAGCTGTTGCCTCGCCGGCCCTCTCACCTCCAGCAGCTTGCTTCCACACAGCTAGCAGCTACCAGCTGCTGCTACCTCGGCGACTACTCGATCCGATCTCAGCAATCCCAAGCTCCCTGCTGCTCCCTCGCGGTCCACACCTGCAACGGCAAACCACAGCTACCAGCTGCTGCTTCTCAGGCCAGTGTACAAGGTGAGCCGAGTAAACTATGTGCCTTCAGTTGAATTAAAGTGTTCAAGCTTGATTTGTAATATTTGTCCACCTAAATTTATCCAGGTCAAGATGGATAGAAGCTGGATTTATAATAGCCTACCATTTAGTCAACCCTATATGACTGGTGTTGAACAATTCATGGAACATGTCAGAAATAGATTTAGTGCAGATGAGAAAATCTTGTGCCCGTGCCGTCGATGCTTGAACCAAGTGGAAAAAAATCAAGATGAGGTAGAGGAGGATATCGACATCAATGGTATTTCTAGGTGCTATACAAGGTGGATTCACCATGGAGAGGGAGATAATGATGCTGAAGAAGATGGTGGTACAGCTGTTGGTACTGAGGATATGGCATGGGATGGAAATGATCAAGCTCCACTTGATGAAGGACAAGCTGAAGATGTCATAAATGATAGTGAACGAGGAGTTCAAGGCTTGATTCAAGATTTGTACACTGCAGCAAGCCATGGCTTCAGTGGTAATCTATATCGAGAAATCATGGAAGAGGCAAAGCGTGAACTATATCCAGGTTGCACCGAGGAGAGCAGGTTGTCTTTCATTATTAAACTGCTGCATATAAAAGTGTACAATCGGATCACAAATTCTGGGTTCAATGCATTCCTTGAGTTGCTTTCGACATCCTTGAAGAATGTTCCCGGCCTCCCAAAGTCCTATAATGAACTTAAAGCTTTGCTCCGGAAACTTGGTTTTGGTTATGTTTCTATTCATGTGTGCAAGTATGATTGTGCCTTGTTCTGGAAGGACCATGAAAATGATGACCATTGCCCAGTATGTGGTGAATCAAGATGGAAAGTAAACAAGGAGGGCAGAAGGAAAATTCCTCACAAGGTCCTGCGTTACTTTCCAATAATTCCACGCCTTCAAAGGATTTTTATGTCTAAACAACGGGCACAGTATGCAAGATGGCACAAGGAGAAGAGGATATCAGTTGAAAATGAAATGAGACATCCTGCTGATGGGGAAGCTTGGAAAGATTTTGATGATAGTTTCAAATTATTTGCGGATGATCCCCGTAGTTTGAGATTAGGCATTGCTACTGATGGATTTAACCCATTTGGTCAGATGACCAATTCATATAGCATCTGGCCAGTCATAGTGGTTCCATACAATTTTCCACCATGGATGTGTATGGACCAATCTAATTATATGCTAGCTTTAATTATTCCAGGCAAAAAATCACCAGGCAAAGATTTTCATGTTTTCATGCAACCTTTGATAGCAGACATGCTTACCCTTTGGAATGGTGTCTCTACTTATGATGCATATGAAGGCAAAGAGTTCACATTGCGTGCAGCGATTTTGTGGGGAATCAATGACTACCCTGCATTAGGTACCATGTCAGGCAGAAGCACTAGGGGTTACTTTGCCTGTGTGCACTGTGATGAGAATCCATGCTCCGAGTGTTTGACAAACAAAATTGGGTTCATAGGGCATAGACGGTACCTCGACCTCGATCATCCATGGAGGAAAAATAGATCTTTTGATGGCCACCATGAAAATAGAGAGCAACCAAGGAAATTTACTTCAGATGAGGTTATGGCAAGGTTGGATGCAGTTTCTTATATTCCAGGCAAGAATCCCAATATGAAGAAATCAAGAAAGCGACGCCGTAATGGAGAACCAGTATGGCATCTCAAAGTTAGCTTCTATGATTTGCCATACTGGTCAAAACTGAAGCTACAATACAACCTGGATGTTATGCACATTGAGAAAAACATTTGTGACAACATTTTGTCAACTCTTCTTAATATTCCAAAGAAGACAAAAGACACACCTGCTGCTAGAATAGATTTGGAAGCAAGAGGTATAAGAAAAGAGCTTCATTTGCAGGAAGCTGGTAGTACATCGACAAAACCCCAAGCTTGTTATGTTCTTACGCCAGATGCAAAGAAGAAGTTCTTGCAGTTTGTTAGCAATGTTAAATTTCCAGATGGGTATGCCTCTAATATATCAAGATGTGTCAATATGGAGGGAGGAACAATGCAAGGGCTCAAAACACATGACTGTCACATACTATTGCAGCGTATTTTACCTGCTGGACTTCGCGGTTTGGTGCGCAAAGATGTATATGAAGTAATAGCTGAATTGGGTAGGTTTTTTAGACAACTTTGCTCCAAAACTCTAAAGGTTGATGCACTACAAAGAAATGAAGAAAGATATTGTAATTATCCTTTGCAAACTTGAGAAAATTTATCCCCCCGCATTCTTCGATGTTATGATTCACCTAGCAAGACACTTACCTGACGAGGCACTCCTTAGGGGACCAGTTCAATACGGATGGATGTATCCCATTGAGCGAAGATTGGGCACCATGAAGCGTTTCATCCGCAATAAAGCAAGACCTGAAGGATCTATTGCGGAGGCATACACTGCCTATGAGTGTATGACCCAGTGCTCCACATATTTCAAGGACATTATTGCTAGGTTCAGTAGGCCTGAAAGAAACTTAGATGGAGAAGAGAACATGTCAGCCAATGGTTACTCTATTTTTTGTCATGGTATTAACCTGCTGGGTGCTTCAAAACTTCATTATGAAGACAAAGACTTTGACTCCATGGTTTGGTTTGTTCTAAATAACTGCGAGGAGGTTGATGAATACAAAGAGTGAGTAATTCTTATCATTTCATTGCAGCGAACTATATTCAACATTACTGTCTGAATTATTAACTTGTCACAATAAAGTGCTTAACTTGTTCCTTTTTGCAGCATGTACAGGGAAGAATTACAACATCAACAGGTCAACGATATTGAAAAAATGATGTCCACACAATTCGCTACATGGTTCGAGAAACATGTGTGTGCAGCTTTTTAACATATGACTCAAAAATTTACCCTACAAAACATTTTTAAACTCACTAAGTGTGTATGTTTTCAACATGCAGATTACTAGATTGAAATATGAAGGCACAACAGATGTTGATGAGGACTTGTACTCACTCGCATGTCGGCCGGATAAGCGTGTGCGTTCATACACAGCCTGTATAATCAATGGGGTACGGTACCACACTAAAGCTCGTGAGGAACATAGGAAGACACAGAACTCCACCATCAAAACTGCAGGTACTCACAATGATGCCATTATTGATTTCTATGGGACAATCACGTACATTATTGAGTTGAGATACAACAAGAATAGCAAAGGAGATAGATCTGTTATCTTATTACGGTGTGAATGGTACAACCTTGAGGGAAGGACATACCAGATAAAAGATGATGGTTACTTCAAGAGCATTAACATCCAAGGCCGATGGTACAAGAATGATCCTTTCATTCTAGCAACAGAAGCTTCACAAGTATTTTTCTTAGAAGATACAAAGTTTGGTCCAAATTGGCGAGTTCTACAAGAATTTGGCCACCGACATATATTTGATGTTGAAGAGTCCGACCCAAACCAACCAATCCATGAACAAGTACAGATGAGATGTCAGGAGGCATACCAAGAGGACCATGTTTCGTTGGGAGATGGTCTAGTGGGAGACATTTATCCTGAAATGGATTTGTTGCACATGGAAAATGAACTGTGCAGCCCCAATCGGCCACGCACCTTGTCCAAAGCATCCGTGGACATGAACAAACACCTCAAGGTCATGAAACGTAAGGCGAAGATGAAGAGGAAGATGAAACCTTTCTTGAGTACCATAGTCCAGATGAAGACAATACATCAGACGAAGACAGTGATGATGACTAACCTTTGCATTTCTAGAGATTTGTGAACCATAAACTTTTATGTTACTGATTTTGTTGTATTTAAATTATGCTACTTCATTTGTATCTCAATTATGAAATTGTAAGACCTTATATGCAATGATTCTGTTTTCAGTGGATACTTGATGTGTGATGCAAGTTACAGTGCCCAGATTTCATTCACATTATGCAAGTTATTGTGCCCAGCTTTCTGTGTTTTCATGACACATGACAATTGCATGTAATGCCCAGAATCTATCATGGAATGTACAGAATCTGTCACAAAATGTATAGGCTAGAAGTTACATACATGATGCCAAAATTTCATCCCATGAAAGTTTGCCTAAATGCACACCATTCTATTTCTTTGCTTTTCATTTCTTGTTTGCCCGAATGCAAGTCTATCCAATATTGGCACATCATGTTTCACACATGAATAAAATGCATTGCATCAAAAAGCACCAGATTGCATTGCTTCATAAAGCACCGAGATTGTTCATACATTACAAAAGCCAAAGTACACTTTGCAACCATAACCTACATGCACTAAAAATACATTATGCAGTGAACTTCTACTTCAGTCTGCCTACAACATACATCAACACACAGCCAAGGCCAACTGCTAAAACAAACATCAAAAGGTTGAACTTCCACATCAGATCCTCCAATTTGGCCTCAATCTTTGCCTTCTTCTGTTCACCAGCCTGCAAATTCATGACCATTCTCCCGGATGATGCATCTGCTACCTCTTCAGCTTCATCACCAATGTCCACTGCCAGGGGGAATTTGCGGATTGCGACAATGCCAAGCTCCTCCAAATTTATCCAAATACGCCTTTGGAATTTATAGAACCCACAATGCTTAGTAGGAAACTACAACAACAAAAAAAACAATTCCATTAACGCTAGCCGGATGCACGCCTCAACTCAAATCATACAAGTGGATGCTCACCGAGTTCCGCGGACATTTGAAGTACACACGCAGTAGTTCTCGGTCGTGTCCTTCCCCGACCGCCTCTCTATCACCCTCACCATCCCACGCCGGGGCACGGGATCAAGGGGAGCCCTGACTCCTTACCAAGGGGATACAGCTCTAGTTTCCACCTAGAGCTTGGCTCCGATAGGGCTCAACCATCCCGGACGCTCCAAGTACCCCCGATTGACTTGCCGAAGCTTCCCCACTTGGACATGGTGCCGCCGTCCGCCGGAGTCGCCGGACCAGCCTCCCGGAGCGGAGGAGAACGGGGATCAAGGGGTGGAGATTGGGGACCGCCTACCAACCCGATGCAATTGCGCCGACTGGGATCCGCACTCGCCGGCCGGCCTTGGCAAATGATCTCGCGCTACCAAACCCCAATGTGCCGCGCTGTCACCGGGGAGAAGGGGAGCCGCCTCCGACCTCCTCGTGCAAAGACGACGGCGGCCGTGCTCCGCCCGACGGACGCCACCCGCAGGCCGCCCACCGCCGCCACTCGCCGCAACGCCAAAGGCCGCCCTCCGCCACCGCCGTCTTCCGTTGGGTCGGGGAGATGGGGAAATTGAAATTGGTCAACAGACGGAAGCGGGGGGTCCACCTGCATTGACGTTGGAGCCGGTAGTTTTTTGAAATGACATAAGGTGACGCCGCTCAAACGTCACATGAAGCCTAGACCTAGCGTCAAAAAAACATAGTCGGCCATCGTCTCCTGGCGCCAGACAATTTGTGACGAAACTTGGTACCTTTATGTGACACAAAGTACCATGTCGTCATAAATATGTCTGGCTCCCATTGATTTATGACGACACAAAATTTTTCGTCACATTGTGATAGATTATATGACGAAAATATGTCTCGTCATGAAGGATTTTGTCACAAAAAGAAGGATTTCTTGTAGTGTGTGAATGTTATTCACATCAATAGTCCATTAGTTTAGTGACCTATACTTGTGTGATATTCAACTATCACATACTTGAGAAATGTGACATATACTTGTTTTGTCTTTTTTTTTGCACTTATTATAAAAATTTGATATTAGATTTTGAAAAAATTAATTCTTTTTAGAGCCAACACACAAGATTGCCGTCCCCTAACATCAACATTTTCTTCCCAGCCAATATATATTATCGAACATCGGGAATAGTTGCTCATAACATAATGTTTTCTTTCACAATTTCTAAGTTACTTGAAGCTACTCCTTTTTTTTTCTAATTAGTTAAAAAAATCTGCTATTCTATATTCACCAAATTTACTTCCTTTGGAGCCATCAAGTAGTTTATCGAAACATCATGTATACTTTCTCAAAACATTGACAACAGTTGCTCGAACATCAAGTTACTTTTTATTTTATTTGGATTCTCGCATCACTTGTCTCAATATTTTTCTTATCTTTTATTTTATTATTACATTTTAATTGCCTTGCTTTAGTTTATTTTTATTTTTTTATGTGATATTTGCTTATTTGTTTTCAAGTCAAGAGTTGCTTTGAGTAGATGTTTTTTTTAGGAATCTACTGTGTACATGTAGCTAGGGTCATTATATTATAATATACTAGGGACGTCATGCCCATTTCTCCTACTTTTTTTTTGAATGCCCATTTCTCCAACTTTATATGCCCTTTTCTTTGTATTGTAAGTTTTTTAAACTCATAGGTCTTTTCCTTGAGTATTTTTGAAAATTTCAGCTACTATACTCTACCACTTGTCAAAAAAAAAACTGAAAGAAAGGAACTAGAAGGCCCATCAAGGCCCAGCCAGCCCATCACCACACCAAAGCAAGTCGTCCCCTCCCCCATTCCCAAACCCTAGAACTCACATCCCAGCCCCCCATTCCGGTGAGCCCCTTCTCTTGTTCGTGCTCCTCTCCTCCAACACGTCTCTCTCTTCTCTCCTGCGCCCTCTTCCTCTCTAGCATCCTCCACAATCCAAAGAAGAACCAAGGGAATGAAGAAAATGGACTAAGGACGAGGAGACGATCAAATAGAGCTCCGACATGCAAGATGTTTGTAGATCGACTTTTCTCCCATTTGTGTTTTGCTGCCCTAGCTTGGCAATAACTAGGTGAGATGTTCCCCTTCTCTGATTGAGATGTTTGGATGATATTTGCTCTTGGTACTAAGTGTTATTGAGGGAGGAATGACCATTCGAAATCAATTTTGGCTTCTACTTGCTTAACGTGATCGAAAGTAATCAGAGCTGTTCTTGTAGATTCCCCGACCTAGATGCCTTTTTTCTCCAAAAAGTGGATAATAGGAAAGTTGTAGAGGACTTTCAGATCTAATGACTCACGAAATTTCTAGATTTTATCCTAAATGGTTTGGGAGATATGATTTTTTATAAGCTAGAAGTCATGTTCTAACGAAATTTTAGACCGAACCACATCAAGGTGGTTTTTGAGAACCTTACATCCATTATGTCACTTTACAAATTATAAGTAACTTGTAGTACTCTCCTTTACCTTTCCAGATTGATAAGAATCATAGCTGTTTGATGAGAGGAGCTCCGGGTATAGTTCTCTAAAGCTAGGTGTTCAGGTTGCTCTCTAGGCTTTTCAGTTAGCCTTTCCTCAAGCATTAGGCCATCTTGCCGACCATATTTTGCAAATATGAATAATATGAAAATTGTAGACTATGATATGGGTTTCAAGCTGGTGAAATTTTATAATTTTTGGTCATAGGGTTATGGAGATATGAGCATTTAAATCCTACTGTCTCAATTCTTGGACAAGGTGCAAGCCTGTTCCAAAACAGAATTTAGACCATCTTATAGTCATGATAAAAATATAAGTTCTTTATGAAAGTTATAGCCTTGTTGTTTATGTACCCAAAAGTGTATTTTTTTTTCATAGCCTTAATATA
This sequence comes from Chrysopogon serrulatus, assembly GCA_015844335.1. Lineage (NCBI taxonomy): Eukaryota > Viridiplantae > Streptophyta > Magnoliopsida > Poales > Poaceae > Chrysopogon > Chrysopogon serrulatus. The sequence goes on along the minus strand of JADLZL010007556.1, from coordinate 13,394 downwards.
TTTAATGTTACAAAAAAAAATTGAGGTACCAAAGTCTTTGCAATTGGCCTGTTGCTTCTTCTCTCGTTTTTGCTTTTTATTTGTGTTAATTCCAAAGTATTGTAACTTTTCCAATATGATGTTCGACTAGGACAGAGTTGATGTTCTTTCTATTATTCTTGATATTCTCTTTAGCCATTGATTGATTATTTAATTTCATATAAATATATTTTGTTTCATGTGACCTAATTTGTATCTTTTCTTCGTAGTGATACAATGGCAAAAAAGAATCGTGTCAAGCTCCGCTCTGCAAATACTCGTTTCAAACATCTTTGTGACTCTTTGTCACCTGCTCAAAAGGGATTTGTTCGTGCTAATGGATTTGGTCATTTGCTTAATATGTCTAGTTTCAAAGTTTCTATCCCTTTGTTGGAGTGGGTTATGGAGCATTTCCAGGTTGGGTGTTAATGAATTTCAAGATTAAGATAAGAGAATCGATTCATGAAACTTATGGTTCAGCAGGTCATTGGTTTCAATTGTGGCAATACTCTTGTTAAGTTGGATAATGTTCCAAAGACATTTGATTGAGGAAGCTAAATCTTTTCATGTTGACTATATTGTTGGTGATGCCAAGCCATCTATTGCCCAAGCTATAAGACTTTGTTTACAAGAAAACAATGAAAATGATTTTATGAGATCCTTCATGTTGGTAGCTCTTGCTACTGTTATCTGTCCGAACACTTAAAATTCCTTTGATTTGAGTCTTCTTAGCTATCTAATGAGAGCTGGTGACATAAGGCAATATGATTGGTCTTCTTTTGCTTTTGAGTATATCAGACAAGAGGTTCACCGTTTTCAAACATACATTTCTTCTGATGATCTTGTTTTGAGAAATTCTAAACATGTTTATGGTTCATGCTTACCACTACTTGCTGTGAGTATTGTTTCTTTTTCTAATTTCTTATATAAGTAGCGTTACCTGTTCTTATTAATTTTTTTTCCTCATGAAATCATTAGGTTGTTTACATGGACTTCCTAGATTTGAATATTGAATTTGGTAATCAGCAATTCAGCATGTCGTATCATATCGGTTGCCACGTTTCTGTCATGTGGTAACTCGAGGATTTTTCTCATGTTGTTGAAGCTGACCAAATTAGATTCAAATCATCTGATCACATGAAATTTGGCGTTGTCCCAGTAAGTTCTCATTTTTTAAATAATATTATATATGGACTTCTGTATCAAGTAACTTTATTGTATAATTTCTTATACATGAACTTCTGTTATTTCATTCATCTAGTTCCGAGCTTTGTCTACCACGCCATATGCTGCTATTATTTTGAATGAGGTTGACAATGAGCCCGGTAACAATGGTCCCGTTGGTTTAATTGCTAATGATATTGAGGTTCCGAATCTAGATGCTGCTCACGACATCGATTTTCATGGCTTGAATCTAGGGTTAGAATGTACTTTGCTTGTTCATTGGATGTAAGTTTTTCTCATCTATTTTTTCTTATATATGTTTGCTCATCTAGATAATTATCTACATTTGTTATATTATTATTTATAATATTTATTACACTAATTTTATTTAGGTTCCTGCATGTATTCAGCCCATTGTTCACAAACATTATCGGCAATTACTTCATGATGTCAGTTCTATACTTGATTCTGCTGAATCAACATCAGCTAGTGTTCCGAAAAATTTGGCTTCAATATTTTCAAACTGTTTGACATCTCTTTCTTCTGATATATTTAAATTTTATGTCGACAACATGTCTGCTACTTGTGAAAAGGTATATTTCTGAGTTTTCTGTTTTCTTTTCTTTATGCTTGTGTCTAATTAATAGATGCACCTCTACTTATATTAGATTTGTGCTAATTGTTATGCAATTTTTCTAGGATGTCAAGAATTCTACAGAGAAAATATCACATTTTTATTTCAGAAGCAAGGACAATAGCAAAATGTTCAAAACTGTTGATTCTGGCACTTCTGATGGTCCAAAGGTATATTATGTTGTTGTAGCATGTACTTATCATGTACTCCCTCCGGGCCCTAAGGCGTAATGGAGAAATGTCGAATACCAAGACGAGCGGTGGAAGATTGTGCACGGATTAACTATAGCACCAGACTTGATTAACTACCACTCTTGCATGCCAGAATTTGCTTCATGATTGGCTGGTGCATGCAAGCATGCGCGGTAGCGGAAGAAAGGCTAGCAAACAAGCGAAGCGAAAACTAGTTGACGCATTAACCAAACGACTCGAAACTGCTGTGGCGTCCTATATACTGGTCTTTCTAAAAAATGCGAGAATGCCTTATAAAACGGCCTGGAGGGAGTAGTTCTTTTGATTATGAATCTACATGTGTAACTATAGTATGTATTTGTAATTCAAAATATTTTAGACCACTGTTAATGGAGGAGGTTCTGATTGCTCTCCATCTTGTTCTAAAAGTAAAACTGAAGAAAAATTTAACTCTTCAAAGGTGGATCATTTTCTTGTATTAGTCTTGAACATTTATATCATTTTTTCATTCCTAACTATGTTTATCGACTATAATGTTGAAAATATACTTATTTCAGAACAACGTGGTTGAAAATAATTCTGAAAATATTGTCTCTGGAATACCTGGTAAATCTTTTATCTGTTACTATCTAAGCATGATCTCTCAACTTCTCCTTTATCTTACTCAGAACATCAACTTTGTCCACTAAGAACATCAACTTTGATTAGTCTAAACATAGAGGCTGGTTATTTAAAGCATATTTAAATTCCCTGTGTTATGTTCTTTTTCTAAAATTTTTCTCTTTATTCTGAATTTCTCAACTTCTTGGCATTGTTCTTGAGAAAGGAATGCATATTCATCTTGTTCTTTTTTACTTCCTTTATTGCTAGTCTTTTTCTTTCCTATCTGACTATTCTAATGGATTCAGCTCAGTTTAGGTAATAAAAGAGGAACCCAAACTTTTGCTTAAGACAACCATCCACATCATCAATATTACTTACTCAGAACATGAACATTACTTAGTCAGAACATCGAAATAGGTTAACCAGAACATTTACATTAGTTCCTTAGAACATAAATATTATTTCCAACCCTTTTTTATGGACTTATAATTTTATAATATTTCTTTTGATTGCTTACATTTGTTGTTCTACTCCAATATATCTTATGTTCTGTCTTATATTCTATAGAGTTCTGTTATCATTCCTATCTAGTTATTCCTACATGATGTGTTAACTATTTCTATATTGTAGCTACAAAAAAGCGTACTCGTTCTAGTGATACTCAGAAGACGAAGAAAATACAGAAAACAAGTGTGAAAGTCTCTGATTATGTTTCAAATATTTATGAGAAGTATATTCGAAATGACTTTATGAAAGGCAAAGATTATACAAAATCATAAGTATCTTATGAAAGGTCCTTGTTTGGTTTTGGTAATTGAGTGACAACTTAGGTGGACTAATTATGCTTATGTGAGATTTGCAGAGATTTAGTCCACAGGTACATGTGTGTGAGCAACTATACCATGGAGGTGGTGTGATGTGTTGCAAGGCTCACACATGTGAAGTTGAAGGAGCTTAATGCATGATACATGACATGGAGTCATGTGGCTAGAGGTGAAGATCAAGACAAGACTTGGCTTGATGGACCGATCGCGCGAGGTGAAGGGCAAGTTGGAGGCTTTGAAGCTGTTGGTACCGAGTGTCGGGAGGCTTAAGCAAAGACTTGGCGCCGATGAACCAAGGCGATGGTGAAGAGCAAGTGAGGTCAAGATCGATGGACCAAAGGCCATGTGATGATATGAAGTGGATCATATCATTCATGTGGAGAGGTCGGTGCATGTGTTGCATCGGCATTGGAGGAGATGAAGTGGAAAGCGCAAGGCAAAGGTATAACCTAGGGCGTTTCCATTTCACCTGGTCATAGGTGTGTAGAGAAGTTGATGACCGGGTTTAGGATAGATGGCCGTACTATCAAGAGGGGCAAACTTGTTTGCATATCGGTCATCGGTGCCACTTGAGCGATCTAACTTTGCATTGTGTTGCTAGGATCGAGTGGCGATGTGAGAAGGAGTGAAACCCTTTGGAAAATGATTGTGAAAATGCTAACACACTTGCACATGGTGATGTACACTTGTTGGTGTTGGCACATTTGCAAAAAGGGATGATGTTTGCCGGGTTGAGAGGGGTTTGGGATCCTCTCCCCTCCCGCCGAGCTTGCGAGGCGGGATTCAGCTTTGGGAAAGTGAAGTGCTCATTTTCCATTGCTTGCCGAGGCCGGAAGCGGAGGCGAAATCGTCGGAGTGTTTCTCGCCGAGAAACACTTGACCGACGCCCGGTCTTAGGTGGACCGGACGCGTCCCGGCATGTGTGCGCGTCCGGGTGATTTCGGTGGTCACCGACGCCGGGCGACCGGACGGCCCGGTCCCGGCCGGGCGGCGTGCAGAGATGGCGCTACCGGGCGATAGGAGGACCGACACTGGGGAGTCCGGTTAAGACGACGGACGCTGTCCCCGGCCGGGAAAAACCAGTTTTGGAGTTCTCGAAGTTGTGACCGGACGCCGGGCGTCGCGCGTCCCGTTGGTTGAGCGACGCTGCCCGGGCCACGGTAGCGCGGCGCCGCCAAGGCGAGGTAGCCGCGCGCCAACGGCTAGTTCGAATGGCGTGGACACGTGGCGGTCTGGGAGTGACCGACGCCGCGACGGACGCGTCCGGTCGTCACTTGGTGCTGGCCCCCGGTCAGTGCCCGACCAGGTTTTGTGGCAACGGCTCTTTTAGCCCTTGGGGCTATAAGTAGTTGCCTTGGCCTCGCTTTTGGCTGGGAGCGGAGCACCCCTAGGCCTGTGTGGCATTGTGTGGGAGTGCTTGAGAGCCCTCTAACTCACTAGAGCTGGTAGTGCTTGCATCCAAGAGTGAGTTAGTGATTCTAGTGCACTGCATTGAGAGATTGCAAGGTGTGGCACTAGGTGTTCGAGTTGCAAGCCGGTGGTGCTTATTACTCTTGGAGGTTGCCACCTCCTAGACGGCTTGGAGGCTTGTGGGCATCGTGTAGCACACTCGGAGATTGAGTGGTGCTCCGATTGCTAGTCACGTGGAGTGACATTGTGAGGGGGATTGTGCTCACCCCGCGGGGATCGCGAAGAGCAACTCTAGTAAGAGCGTGTCATTGAGCTACCTCTCTTGGGTAGGTTCTTGCGGTGTCCAAGTGTGGACGAGGTTTGTGAAACACCTCTTAGCCGAACCACGAAAGAGTTGGTCGACACAACGGGGACTAGCTTGGTGGCAACCAAGTGAACCTCGGTGAAAAAATCGACGTGTCATCTTGTCTACTCTTCTCGTCGGTTTTGCATTCACTAGCTTGTATTTACTTGTTCATTACTTGTGCTAGTGAGTAGTGGTTGCTCTTGTGTAGCTAGTTTGCTTGTGTAGCTTGCTAGTTACCTTCTTAGCTTGTGTAGCTTAGAAGTAGCGATTGAGTGACTAGTTGGCTTGTGTAGCCTTGCTAGTCACTTTGCTTAGTTTGTGTAGCTAAGCAATTGAGCTCACTAGTTAGGCTTGTGTAGCCGTGCTAGTGAGAAGTACTAGTTGTGCTTAGGCTTTGTGCGCTTTGCTCACTAGTATGTGTAGGTGCTCCCCGCTTGATTGAGAACTAGTTGCTTAGGTTTGTGTGACCTTGCAACCTAGTCTTGGATAGGCGAGCACTACCTAGCCTTGCACCTTAGTGGCTCAAACTAGGAATCTTTGTAAGGTGCTTAGATAGAGGGGTATAGTCCTAGTTAGACCGATAGTTTTAATTCCGCATTTAATTCGGTCATCCGCTGCAATTAGATTTTAGAAAGGACTATTCACCCCCCCTCTAGTCCGCCATCTCGACCCTTCACGTGGTATCGAGCCGGTCTCTCATTTGTGGTCTTCACCGCCCGAGAGGATGGCGACTAGTTGGTTAGATGATGATTGCCACACGCACATTTTTGATGGCACGGACTTTGCACGGTGGAAACACCACATGCTTGATCATTTGCGTGCAAAGGGTCCTAAGGCGTGGTGGATCATTGTTGTAGGCTTTGCTCGGGATGCTTTGGATGAGAGCAATCTCACCCAAGCTCAAGAGGACTGCTTGCAACTTGACTCACGCGCCCTTTACTATTTGACATGTGCTTTGCATGAAGACATTTACAGGCGCGTGTGGGACATCGAGAGTGCTCATGGTGTATGGGAGGCACTCCAAGCCCTCTATGGTGATGACTCCACAAGTGATGATGGAAAATTCAAGGTGGAGGTTGATCACAAGGAGGTACATGAGGATGTTGAGCATCTTCACAACTCGGTGGTTGTGAAAGAATGCTCCACCTCATGGTCAAGTGATGATGATGATGATGCTACCTCAAGTTCACTTGACAAGGATGATGATGCCACAAGTGGTGCAAGTGATGATTCTACTTCAAGCACACTTGATGGTGATGATGGCTATGAGAGTGATGTCTCCACAAGCTCTCTGACAACACCACATTGTTTCATGTCACATGGTGACACTAAGGTATCAATTCCAAACGTGGTTGTTGATTGTGATGATCCAAGTTTTGAGCTTGTATGTAGACTCACCAAGGCTTTAGAAAATGAGATGGCTAAAATAAAGAAATTACAAAATGAAAACTCATTTCTAAAGACCACATGTGAACAAGCAAAGCATCTACTTTATGTTACTACTTGTTCACATGAGGAACTAAAATTGCATCATGATGAGCTTATTGTTGATCATAATAACTTGATGCAAGACTATGCTTTTCTCACTAAGAAACTTTCTAATGAAGAAACTAAAACTAGTGAGAGCACATTATTTGGGTCAAATGATCAATCACATATTGTTGCTAACCCATGTGATGTAGGCAAGAAGCATGTATCCACCTCTTGTGATGATTTATTGTCTATGCCATGTTCTTCACATATAGATTCTTGTTCTACTTCTATGTCTTGTGGGACTAACCTTTTGAAGGAGAACAATGAGCTCAAAAAGGAAGTGAAGAACTTGAGCAACAAGTTGGAGAGGTGCTACAACTCCAAAGTCACCTTTGAGCATATGATGAAGAGTCAAAGAAGCTATGGTGACAAGTGTGGCCTAGGTTTCAACAAGAGCAAGAAAGACATGACAAAAGGGGAGAGAAAGAAAGCAAAAGAAGATGAAGAAGCTAGAAAAAAAGAGGCTCTCTCATTTCTTGTGCTTCATATGCCAAGAAGTGGGACATCTTGCAAATGCTTGCCCCAACAAAGAGAAGCTCAAGTTGAAGAAGGAAGAGGAGAGGCTTAAGCATGTCAAGTGCTTCAAGTGCCGCACTTGGGGTCATCTCACCTCAATATGCCCAACCAAGCAATTGGTGAAGCAACAAGAGAAGCCTCAACCAAAGCCACAAGTTGAGAAGCCCCAAGCTCAAGTCAAGATCAACCATGATGGTGGTGACTTGAAGATGAAGAAAAGAACAAGAAGGGGTGGTCAAGCAAGAAGGCATCCAACTCCAAATCAAGATGTCACGATGTCGAGCAAGAATCAAGCGAAGAGGAACTTGGCTCACATCAAGTGCTATAATTGTGGAGATATGGGTCACTTTGCCTCGAAGTGTCCCAAGAAGCTTGAGAAGGATCAAGCAACTCATAAGAGGCAAGGCAATGAGAAGCAACATATGAGCAAGGAAGAAAAGGCTCAATCAAAGAGAGTTTGCTATTCATGCCGGGAAAGGGGACACAATGCAAATTCATGCCCCTAGGTGAGAAACCTAAGCCTATTTCAATTGATGCAAATACGATGCTTAGGAAGGATGACAATGGTACCTCATTGGTTGCTATTGTAAAACATCCCGCTATCCATACTAAGGCATTGCCTAAGTATGTTGCACCTAACTTGAGAGGACCCAAACAAGTTTGGGTACCATCAAAAAGTGGATGATTGATTGTAGGTACCATTGGCATTGGAGACTTGGTTCAAGTGATACTCATCTTATTGATCATGAGTTTGAGCCAAGTATTATTGAATGATGATCATTATCCCAATGCCATAACAAATGAAGTGAAGTCCAAAGTGCTACAACATACAAGTGCAATATTCTAGTTGTGGTGATTCATCGGTTATATTCTTGATGGCTTGCAAATAATTGAGTTGAAGCTTGCTAGTGCATGATCATGAGCTACAAGGTATATCTCTTGTTGATCACATTCATTTGGGTGCATATGAGTTATTTGAATTGGATATATATGCATATGATGCTTGCTATAAGATGATTGAATGGATCTCATGCTTAGTAATCAAGTTTGGATTAGTTTGGTTGAATATGTTCATGAGACTTCATTTAGTGAGTGGTTTGAATGGAAATATGTCTTGTGAGGGTGTTCAAACAAATTAACTTCAAGTTTGATTCACATTTGTTGAAGAATAGCTCAATATGTCAAATTTATCCATTGTTGAAAATCTGAACTAGTTGTGATCAAGTCTGAGTTTGATGAATCAAATCTATTTGGATTGGCTTGAAAATTGGTGTGCATGCTCTACACTTATGTTAGTTGTTGCTGTTCAAATTTCATGAGAATTGGACAAGAAATGCCTTGGTTTTGGAGTAGATCTTGTCAGCCATAGTGCAGCATTTTCAGCATGTACCCACTGAGAAAGATTTGAAGTCTGGTAGCAATCTAGAAGTCCAATGAAGCTCAAATTTTTATGAGTGATAGATGACTTAGTGAAGAACATCTCCATCAAATTTCATGGTCATTGGAGCTGTACATTGTGAGATATGAATTATTCTTTGAAGTGTATAGAATCTACCAGAAAAGTGACAAACATTGGATTAATTAAGAGTCACTTCAATTGAAAGGCCCTCAAGTTGGATTCATGATTTATAAGTGATTAAGGGACCTATGTTTGGTTTTGAGTTGATCTAGAAACATGACAAGCAATGAGTATAAGAGATTTGATTGTGAAAGTGTGGTTTGCACAAATTTGGTACTCAAATTGGAAGATCAAGATCAAGCTCAAGATAGAGATGAAGTTTAAGTTCTAGTGATGATTGGAGATCATTTGATAGAAAGAAAAGGACTTAAAGAAGGTATCAAGGTTATTCATCATATTAAGTCAATGGATCAATCAATCAAAGGCAATTCAAATGGGTATCAAGATTGTTCTTTGGAGAGAGGTCACTTCTCCCTTTAGTAGGGGGCTTGCCGCCTTTTGTAGGTTAACCGAGCGAGGCTTGGAAGGCTAACATGGAAGTGGTGATCTAAAGAACATTTGAGATGCTTAGTTGAAGCAAATCAAAAGGGTTGATCAAGAGAAGCAAGCAACACCCAAAAAGAGCAATTCATGACAAATTTAAAGTGGTATTCACATTCGGTATCATGATCTTATATGGAAGTGAATATCAATCATAGTAATCTCATGCAAGCAAAGATCGAAGAAGAAGCAAGCCAACCACAACAAGAGAGTGCACTTGATCACATGGGTGAAGAATGGAATTCATTATTGATAATTGGTCTTCACCAAGCTTTCAAATGGACTTCACATCACCTTTGCGAGCTTATTTGGAATAATTGACTATCTCAACTCCAACAAAGCAAAGGTGAAATTGGTTGTCATATGCATTCATATTTGCTAAGGACATGATTAGTGCATATAGACATACCTAGTGAGCATTCATGAAAAATTAAATGATTTTAAGTTCATATCATGCCACTATTGTTTCTATGCTTTGTTTGTTCTAGTGGCTAAATATGACTCGTTCATGAGCATGTGAACCTAGTGTTTGATCTAGCTAAATGAGCAAGAAAGGGTCTAATTCAACATTGACAAGATAACCATTGAAAGATGTGTGAAGAAGCTTGTCATTGGTTCAAACCGAAGTTAGATCACTTATGCAAATTTGCTAGTTTGAACTAAAAGAGAAAGAAGCTCATGAAAACAATCATGTTCAAGAAGTAGAAGACGACAAGATAAATGGATATCAAGTTTAATATTTACAAGTGGTATCTAGACTCATCATTCATACAAGTAGTATACACATGGTGTCATATTCCTACATGTGGTATCTTCTACACATATGCTATATCAAGTGGCTACAAGTGGTGTCTAGATCAAGCATTCAAGTGATATCCTACACTTCAAGTGATCCTCAACCTTAAGTGATCAATTCAAGCAAAGCTACCCTCAAGAGCTCAAGTGTCAAGTGGGTGACCATACAACAAAAGGAGAAGTTCTACAAGTGGTGTCATCCCAATGGTGTCCATCAAAAATGCAAGATTCAAATGTCAACCATCAACACCCCAAATACAACCATTAGTCATAAAGAGGCACACCCTTTATGGTCATTGATGACAAAGGGGGAGAAGTTTGTGGACAAAGATATGTGCAAGGATATATGGGGAGAGGTTTGGGGAGAGGTTTGGACAAGTGATACAAGTTGGACATGGATATGACCAAGAGGGGAGCAAGATTGAAGAATTCGAGGGGATCAAAAATTCTTCGACAAGAGAAGCACACAAGTAGGGGGAGCAAGCTCATGAACACATGTTTGATGCATTTGATTGTGCATTACATTTGCTTGCTTGCATTGCATTTGTCTTACATTCCTACATGCTTGTGTGCAAGTGATTGCTAGAACTAAGACTTGGATGATGTTTTATATCATGTGGTATCTAGAGCCTAGTCTTAGCATAGCAAGTGTTAACTAGAACCTTGATTATAATGTTGATCTCACGTGGTATCTAGTTTCACTTGTTTCTAGCAAGGATTGATGCTAAGGATGTTGAAAAAGTGGTATACACGCTACAAAGGTTAATTCTCTATCTTGTATACCTTAGCATCGCTTAGTAGTGGTAACGCTCCCACAAATTCCATATTTATGCATGAGTGCAAGCTTGAAACCAAACCATTTGAGCACACATGTAGGGGGAGTTAACACTACCAAATTGATTTTATGATGCTTATCCAAATCATAGACATAGAGCTTAAATGTTGGATAAGTGGCATAAAATCCAAAAATGCTTAATTTCCATATCTTTGTAGAGTTGTCATCAATTACCAAAAAGGGGGGAGATTGAAAGGTCCTTGTTTGGTTTTGGTAATTGAGTGACAACTTAGGTGAACTAATTATGCTTATGTGAGATTTGCGAGAGATTTAGTCCACAGGTACATGTGTGTGAGCAACTATACCATGGAGGTGGTGTGATGTGTTGCAAGGCTCACACATGTGAAGTTGAAGGAGCTTAATGCATGATACATGACATGGAGTCATGTGGCTAGAGGTGAAGATCAAGACAAGACTTGGCTTGATGGACCGATCGCTTGCGAGGTGAAGGGGCAAGTTGGAGGCTTTGAAGGCTGTTGGTACCGAGTGTCGGGAGGCTTAAGCAAAGACTTGGCGCCGATGAACCAAGGCGATGGTGAAGAGCAAGTGAGGTCAAGATCGATGGACCAAAGGCCATGTGATGATATGAAGTGGATCATATCATTCATGTGGAGAGGTCGGTGCATGTGTTGCATCGGCATTGGAGGAGATGAAGTGGAAAGCGCAAGGCAAAGGTATAACCTAGGGCGTTTCCATTTCACCTGGTCATAGGTGTGTAGAGAAGTTGATGACCGGGTTTAGGATAGATGGCCGTACTATCAAGAGGGGGCAAACTTGTTTGCATATCGATCATCCATTGCCACTTGAGCGATCTAACTTTGCATTGTGTTGCTAGGATCGAGTGGCGATGTGAGAAGGAGTGAAACCCTTTGGAAAATGATTGTGAAAATGCTAACACACTTGCACATGGTGATGTACACTTGTTGGTGTTGGCACATTTGCAAAAGGGATGATGTTTGCCGGGTTGAGAGGGGTTTGGGATCCTCTCTCCCTCCCGCCGAAGCTTGCGGGCGGGATTCAGCGCTTTCGGGGAAAGTGAAGTGCTCATTTTCCATTGCGCCGGAGGCCGGAAGCGGAGGCGAAAGTCGTCGGGTGTTTCGGCGAAACACTTGACCGACGCTGGCCCGGTCGCGTCTGGGCCGAGACGCGCCGGTCATGTGTGTCGGTCACCGGATTGGTGGGTCAGGGCGACGCCGGGCGGCCGGGCCTTCGGCGTGCGGCGATGGCGCGCGTGCGAATGGAGGACCGGCATCGGGAGCCGGACAGGGTCGTCGTGCGGCCGCGTCCGCGTCGGGAAAACCAGTTTGAGCTCCCGAGTTGTGACCGACGGCCCCGGCGTCAGCGTCCGTTAGTTGGAGCGGACGCCAGTCGATCACGGTAGCGCGGGGCGTACAAGGCGGGTGCCGTTGCGCCAACGGCCCTTCGTCGAATAGCGAGGACACGTGGCGATCCGGGGAGTGATGGACCGGCACGGCCGGGCAGCGTCCGAGCCACTTGCTTGTGTCCGGTCGGTGGCCCGACACCAGGTTTTGTGGCAACGGCTCTTTTTAGCCCTTGGGGCTATAAGTAGTTGCCTTGGCCTGCTTTGGCTCGGGCCGGAGCACCCCTAGGCCTGTGTGGCATTGTGTGGGAGTGCTTGAGAGCCCTCTAACTCACTAGAGCTGGTAGTGCTTGCATCCAAGAGTGAGTTAGTGATTCTAGTGCACCTTGCATTGAGATTGCAAGGTGTGGCACTAGGTGTTCGGGGATTACAAGCCGGTGGTGCTTATTACTCTTGGAGGTTGCCACCTCCTAGACGGCTTGGAGGCTTGTGGGCATCGTGTAGCACACTCGGAGATTGAGTGGTGCTCCGATTGCTAGTCACGTGGAGTGACATTGTGAGGGGATTGTGCTCACCCCGGCGGGGATCGCTGAGCAACTCTAGTAAGAGCGTGTCATTGAGCTACCTCTCTTGGGTAGGTTCTTGCGGTGTCAAGTGTGGACGAGGTTTGTGAAACACCTCTTAGCCGCCCGAACCACGAAGAGTTGGTCGACACAACGGGGACTAGCTTGGTGGCAACCAAGTGAACCTCGGTGAAAAATCGGCGTGTCATCTTGTCTACTCTTCTCGTCGGGTTTGCATTCACTAGCTTGTATTTACTTGTTCATTACTTGTGCTAGTGAGTAGTGGTTGCTCTTGTGTAGCTAGTTTGCTTGTGTAGCTTGCTAGTTACCTTCTTAGCTTGTGTAGCTTAGAAGTAGCGATTGAGTGACTAGTTGGCTTGTGTAGCCTTGCTAGTCACTTTGCTTAGTTTGTGTAGCTAAGCAATTGAGCTCACTAGTTAGGCTTGTGTAGCCGTGCTGAGTGAGAAGTACTAGTTGTGCTTAGGCTTTGTGCGCTTTGCTCACTAGTATGTGTAGGTGCTCCCCCAGCTTGATTGAGAACTAGTTGCTTAGGTTTGTGTGACCTTGCAACCTAGTCTTGGATAGGCGAGCACTACCTAGCCTTGCACCTTAGTGGCTCAAACTAGGAATCTTTGTAAGGTG
>JADLZL010007555.1:0-40278 GCA_015844335.1 Chrysopogon serrulatus | reverse complement strand
GTGGTGCCGTGCGCGAGGGATCTGCGGCGCGCCGTCCACAAGGCACAGGCACAAAGCAAGCCCTCTCCCGACAGGTATGCGGCTAGGGGATCCGCCGCGCATCGCCCGGGGCCCGGGCCCCGCGAGGAAGGGAGTGCGCTCCGCGGCGGGGACGCGCAGCCGGCCTTACGCTCAAGGCTCAAGACAACAGTGGCGGAGCCAGAGCCGAAACGAAGGAGGGGTCGAATGGAGCTCTATAGCGGGTCCCACCTAAGAACTTGTTCTTTTTTCTTCGATTCTAAATTTACTTAAGATTGTTGATCAATAATAATTATTCATAGAGAAAAAAGTCCACTAAATAGAAATTATATGTGGACACCCCAAATTAACTAGAACCTAATCATCCGGATGCTTGTGCTTGTGTTTGAACATATTCATTAGGTTACAAATAAAAGAAGGGCCTAAAGCAAGAAGGGCCTTTCAATAGACCCAAAAAGATTTTCACAACTTATGTTCGGTTGTTAAAAAAACTTTTTATTAAAATACTTATTTTAGTGATGTAAATCAACGTGGGACTTTTAGACGTCTTGCTCTAGATGACATGGCAGTTGCGAGGCACTGCGACACGAGTACAACTATTAATGAGGCAAACAAGCAATCAAGCTTCTAATAAGAGTGAATATCAAGACAAGTAGCAAGCAGTACTCCACGTACCATGTAATTTAGAAAATAACTATACAAGCATTGCAGTCATGTAGATATGCAGTGAGTAGTACATACACACAGTTGTATATAGCCTTTGAAAATTTATCCACGGCAAGGGGGGGCGGCACCCACCATGGCCAATACGTGGCTCTGCCGGTGCAAGACAACAGGGGGGTGGCGGACACGACACCCATCTCAAACAAAACAAAGGCCTTGTTTAGTTGGAATGAAAGTTGCAAGTTTTTTTTCATTCTCTCTCTCCATCATATTAATTTCTACCAAAGATATATAAAGCACTAAATATAAGTAAAAAATAACTAATTACACAGTTTAGTTGTAAATCACGAGATAAATCTTTTAAGCCTAGTTGGTGCACGATTGGACAATATTTGCCAAATACAAACAAAAAGTGCTATAGGAGTTCGAATCTGAGTTTTTTGCGAACCCGAACAAGGCCTAATAATAATCGAATCGAGATGCCAAAAAACAGACAAAATAATATTCAATCAATCGTATTCAAAACATATGGGTGTATGTACACCACTTGACGATTCGAGAAGGAGTAAATAATTTTTGTATATACCATATATATACGTTACTACCTGACGATGTTCTATTGGCAGTGGCTCATGCATGCATACTACTGCTCCTCTCATCTGGTGCCTACTGCCCTAAACTTGGGTACTACTACTACGACAGTTTTTTTTTTTGGGGAGCATCCTACTACTATGACAGTTAAGTTCTAAGCTACCGGTAGTAGCCTAGTAGGCACTAGTACTTATGAGTACGTGTACTAACATTCGTATGTGTACCGTCTACCGTACGTATCGGTTTGATTCGAAAGCGTGCATGGGAGCCGCCGTTGACATACATACGTACGGAGTACAAATAGTGTACTTGACAATACTGTAAAAAAAAACTTGTCAACGGACCAGGCGGTGGCCTGGTGGGGCGGCCGGCCACAGCCCACAGGTAAGCCAGTGGATCCGACGGCACTGACGCCGTGCACGTCAAATCATCCCCGCCCCGCAAATTAAAACAAACAATCCTAGGGCTTTTACCTTGTTTATTACTCCATGGAGTAGTGAGCAGTGGCAATTAATCCAAGAGTAAAATAAAGGTACGGTGGTGCCTGCGGGCCCTTTTATTCATTCATTCATCTCTCGTCGCCCCGAATATTAAACCTGTATCCATGCCCATCGTTGACCCATCCAATAATCCAATCCAAAAGGCCAGCCGTGCGGTGGCCACTTCATTTCCAGCCCACCTATATCATCGCACTCGCGAGCGCGTACAACTACGCAGACTCCGTCCCAAAATAACTGTCGTTTTCGGTTTTCGTGCCGCAAGTTTGACTCGATTTATAGAAAATACGTGCAATATTTATATTTCCGAATAATTTTGTTAAAAAACTAGATTCAAAGATCTTTCCGATGATACTAATTATGATACTAATCAATAATATTTATTATTTATAAAAATTGCCGGCATTTGTTTCTCGGGAAGCGAAAGCGACAGTTATTTTGGGACGGAGGGAGTAGACGTTTTCTTTCCAGCTGAAGTATTTAGAGGGTGGTTAGCCACGAACTCTGCTTCACAAACTCCACCGTGGATAGCTACTGTAATAACCTAGAGTTTATGGAGTATCTCTTTAGGTGCTCTATAACTCCATATTTTTTTTTGGAGTTGCATGCATGAAGCTGAAATCGTTTGGCTAAAAATTGTGGATTAGAGTTGAAAAACGTGAAACGGAGTAGTCCACGCAACTCTATAAAAAAAGATGGAGCTATGAGAACATCTAAAGGGAAGTTCTACGAAATCCAAATTTTTTGGAGTTGCTCCACAGTAGATTTTGTGGAGCAAAGTTCGTAGAGCAGTCCCAGACACTCCATACTGTATATGTATTGTTTCTCACTATAGTTAAGATGAACCGAATATTATCATCAGATCCGATCCGATCCGATAGTTGTACCGCGTGCACCTCGTTAATTTGATGATAAAAGTACGAGGAGCGCTACGTGGCGTTCACTTGACGTCTGTTTTATGCTGCCCGTGTCCTTTGCACTGCTCCGGGCTCCCCAAAGCCTAAACGATGGGATCCATTTGAATTGGAATTGCTCCGTGCTGTCAGCTGCATTGGAATTGGAACGGCTCCATTTAATTTGCACCGGCGCTGAACTGAGACATGCAAGGGGAGTAGAGCTACTAGTAGTATACTAGTATAGTGGTAGTCCGTACAGCTCCGTGCACCGGCCGACACGCCACCGATGGACGCCGTCCACGGCAAACCTCAGCTCCTCCTCGTGTGCCACACAGATCGCGCGCGCGTCAACCACCCTCGATTTCCCGGCCATAGATGAAACAGGGAGTGGTGGGAAATGTGCATATGTGATTTCTTTTCTTTTCTTTTTCTTTAAAAAACGTGCATATGTGGCGTGGCGTCTGGCATGTATAGCCCCTTTCTCCTAGGATCTAAGTATATCCTATGCCATTTTTCTAGTACTAATGCTCAATAAGATATATATATATATATATATTATAAACAAAGTGATTTGTGCTTAGATATATATCTTTAAAATGTAGGACAACCACAACTTTACAGAAAAAAGGCGGATGGGGATTTCTTTTTGTTGTATATATGGAATCTCTTTGGATTTCAAGACCCGCTTCTGTTTAGGAGGATCCTCCAAATAATGGCATACTCCCTCCGTCTCTATGGAAAGATGTCGTCCTAAGCGTGTTTGTGAGAGGGGACACGGTTTTCCAACGACAAAGTCCATGTGACAGAGGGGGACACGGTTTTTCAACGACAAAGTCCATGTGACAGAGGGAATATGCGACCGCAGAATGTGTTGAGTAAAAGAGTGCCTGCAATCATTCCTTGCTTCCATATGCGTGGTTGATTGATTGGTTCGTTGTGCTAGACAGACTGACGTTTTCCTTCCATGCATGTAATGTAAAATATACAAAAGGAAGATTTCTCCACTTGCTAGATCAGATCCTAGCGTGTAGCGTGTGGTGTAAGCGAAGCGAGAGAGGAGTTGAGTGCCGCGAGACAGGTAGAGCGAGAAGTGACGAGGCACATGCGCGGCATCGTCGTCCCAGGCCTCCATCGCACTCGCACGCACGCACTAGTGTGCTCCGACTCGGACTCCGATCCATTCCGTTTCCAGATTGGGGTTGGAATGGCCTCCTCCGCGAGCCCGCGCGCGATCTGGTCTCTGTCCTGTGGGGCCGGGGTAGGTGTGGTGCACGTACCAGCACCGGCGGCCACCGATCGAGGGTGCTGGTGGCGACCTGATGATGCAATAATAATTGGAAATTGCAATTGCAAAAAAAAAAAAAAAAAGAGAAAGCGATGATACGATACGGTGATGGACGACGATGACCGTCCGTCCCGTGATGGAGTGGAGAGTGGCCGCTGACGTGACGAGCAAAGCAACCGCTCGCGTCGGCGGCCGGCCGGTAAAACACAACACTCTCGCCCGCGATGATCTTTCTATCTTCTGTGGGTGGTTGGGGGAAGGTTGGCATGCATGGAAATTGGAAACGGAGCGGAACGGAAGAAACACGCAGGCACGTACGCACCCACCGGACACCACACATACATACAGTGTGTACTGCCTGCCTGCCGTGAGAAAAAGGCCCTACGCTTGGATGACTCAACTGTCCAAAAAAAGAAGAGCTTTTCAGATTCAGAAACAAGCCTTTATTTTGAAATCTGAATGCTCATGAGTCATGCTCTGATTATTTGTTCAACGTGGGGGCCGGCTGGAGACTTGACTGCAGGGTGCAGGATTAGCAGCGTCACCAATTCTCGTCAAAACCTGGTTCCCTCTGGAAGACGACATAACAAAATCGGAGGCGCACGCACCGTGTTGTTAATAAATCAAACAGCAGCGGCAGGTGATGTAGTGCCAATCGTCGTCTGATACAGGCCGGCCGGGCCGGGTATTTTATTTAGGTTTTTAATTATAATATAAGAAAAAAGAAAAGAAAGGAAAAGTAGCATTTGATAGAGCGTGCTACTCTTTATTATTGCTACTATATATTACTACTACTCCAGTCAATTCGGAAGAAGAATTTTATAGCCGCGGACCTTGGTTTGGTGGTGCTGTGTTCCCAAAAGTACTGTACGTACGAGCAACCATTTTAGTTAGGTTAGGGTGTCTCGCGACTCCTGTCGTCGCAGCCCGCCGCCGCCGCCGTTCGGTGTCTCTACCGGCCCCCCCCCTCCTCCTCCTCCGGCATATCGCCGGGAGGTCGAGGAAGAGTGGGGATCCATTGTTTTTCAGTAAGTTTTTTTCTATTAGATTGAGTCTTTAGGTTTAGTGTTTCTCCATGCCAAGTTTCTTAGTATTGGAGATTTATCTCTTCCTTCTGCTCTTCTCCGGTAACGGTGAGGGTGTGGGGTGGAATCGTTTTCTCTATGGCGGACATGTTGAAGATAAAGGCGGCATCTACGGCATCGGCATCTTTATCGACATGGCGACATTGAGACTTGTGTTTTTCAAACGGCGGCATTAAAGGCGGAGATGATGCCGCCGCCATGGAATAATTTTCTCCCCGTCCCTTCTTCGTTTTTGTTGTGGTTGGATCGGCCACGATGAAGGACTAGGGAGAATAATTTTCAGATCGCCTTTCTCATTCTTCGGTGGCGAGAAAGAAGAAAATGGAAGACACAAGGAAGAAGAAGAAGTTTCTCAACTCCGCTGCGGGAATGTTGGCCGTCCGTTGGGCATCTACTGTCGGCCGAAAATAATTGTTCTTAGAGTATTTGCCTGTGCGATCATCCATACAAAGCGTCAAATAGGTTTGGGTTTGAGATCTCGAGCTATTCACAAAGATGGGTATAATTTAGATGAATTTACGGATATTTGTGTAATCCGGAGGAACTGTAATGTGTTGATGTACCCAGCTATTATCTAATATAATTCTTCTTTCGTCACAAAAAAAAAGTACTATACGTACATACAGTAGGCACCGCGCGCGCGCGCGATTATTCCACCGCACCACCAGCAGCTTATTCACACCTTGGCATCAGCAATTCAAATGCACACAGTCACAAAAATTTCCGGTACAGAGGTACGAGGAACATGGATCATAGAACGTAGAACGCTCATTGAAAAAAAGATTTTCTATTATTAGTACGAAACTGATCTATATTCCCGTGAAACGTGATGCTTGTACCATGATCCATGTAACGTGGTCCGTAGAGAGCGAGAGAGAGAGAGAGAGGGAAGGCGCATCGCATGGAGTCGTCGGTGAACACGCCCGCACCACGGGCCGGGAGCCCGGGATTGGCCGCGAGCTCGACAAGTCCGAGGCTCGATCGGGCCCCCGGACAAGCTGCGGCCGGCGCGGCGAGGCGACGACAAAGCAAAACAACACAAGCAAAATGATCGAAGCCGGGCCGACGACCGGCCGACCCGGGGGGTCGCCGTGCTGGATCCCTCCGAGCGGGCGTGCGTGGCAGCCGGCCCACGGCGGCGACCTCTCTCCTCCATCTCCTCTATTATCTCTCTCACACGCATCCACCGCACGTCTCCCACGCCACACGACAACCGTGTGCCCGGTGCGCCACCGCTCAAAACGGCAATTGTATCGGCCTTCCTGGATCTCCCCGGAACACGCACTAGTACAAAAAAGATTTGTACAGGCGGTTCCAGACGCCCTTTCACTGGCATTTTGGGCGCCGCCTTGTGCAAGAGGCCGGTGAAAATATTGCATTTTCACTGGCGGTTGCTTGAAAACCGCTGTGGAAATGCATTTCCACCGGCGGTTGACATTCAACCGCCCGGTGAAAAGCTCTTTCCAGCGGCGGTTCACATAAGGAACCGCCGTTGGAAATTCTATTTCCACCGGTTTTCATTAGGTGAACCGCCCGGTGGAAATGTTTTCCCGCCAAGATTCATTTGAATTTTTATTTTTTGAATTGGCGCCCTCTCCTCTCTCTCTCTCTCTCTCCCTCCTCTCTGTCCCCCTCCCTCCCTCCTCTTTCCCTCCCTTCCTCCCTCCTCTCCCCCTCATCTTCCTCCCTCCCCCCCTCTCTTTATCTCTTACTATGATCAATACAAAGGCTATTTAATTATGAGAAATACATCAAGCAAAAAGTAATTATACTATACAATACTTATATACATATATACATCATTATCAATTTAATTACATCATACATTGTATATATCAAAATTATTTTAAGGCCACCATATGATAATAAAATTTACATTATAGAGGAATCTAATAATCATTTCGATTTAATTTCGGAGCGCTAATGTCCCTTAGCGCTCAACTCCGGCCTCGCTAAGAGGCTTTCTGGTGGTGGTATTTTCCCTCGGTAGGGAATAACTTCTCTCAAGATAAATGAGCAGAGATCCTCAATTATTCCGTCATGAGTTAGGTCATCGAAGGTTTCGGACTCCGCTTCTTGATACGCCTGAAAAGGAAGTTTGTAAGCATTATATATATTTCCATGTGTCTAAGTAAATTTGCATTGTTAACGATAGAAATACAAACGTTACTATTAGTGGTACCTTATTAGGGTTCTGATGTACCGTCCGTCCGTTCTCATGAACTTGCACGTGTAGAATCCACGGTCTGCGTGAACCGAACCGATTGGTTGCTTGTGGCACTACATAAATTGCATACGCTTTATTTACTTGTAATAACATCTTATATATGTAACATGCATGATATTGATTCATAGCTCTACGTACCGGCCACTTGTAAAAAAATCTTATTTCTTGTGGCAGAACCTTCTAAATTATATGGCCCACAAGCACCTGACATTGTCCCTAAGACCCCTCATGTCGGCTATGCTTGTACACCACATAACCTAGATTGTTCCGTCGGGTGGATCCCCGATAAACCACGATTCCTCCAGGATCGATACTTACGAGGACATCACAAGATTACAACAGTTTTTCATACACAAATACCGAGTAGCGGAAGACTTATAATAACTTAATTTACAAACCATTTGATAAACTTTACAAACCAGAGTTTTATTATTATAAAACAGCGGAAGTATCATTACTTAACCTTATTACACTCACACAACAAAATATGCCCTGCCCACGGCCACACAACCTACTCTTCCTCGATCACCGTCATGCAACAAGGGCCGTAGCACACTTGTTCACACGGTTCACCTGCAACAGGGGTTTAACAAACCCTGAGTACAAAAAGTACTCCGCAAGACTTACCCGACTAAAAAAATTGGGGGAGAAGACTCAGGAATACTGGCTAATAGGAATCAAGGTGAGGCTTTAGCAAGATCAAAAACACTTTTTGCGAAAAGAGACTAAGCCAGTCCTTACTATAGCAAACACTTGTCAAACATATCATGAATTCAAAACTTTCCAGGCTCACCACTTTCATCATTACTACGATGCTGACGCTTGGTCAAGTCTCCCATATCGTGGAGCAACGACGATTCGAATCGCTTAATATACCCAGCTGGGGCTTCCTAGCCACACGATGTATGCAGGACGAAACATCTTACATACATCAACTCACGCTTGTATTTCTCCCTGCAAAAACGGGTCCTAGCCACGAGAGCACGGTACACCATCTCCCTACGCCGTCTGCATGCGTCGGCGGTGCGCTCGTAGTGTGGGTACCGCTACTTCCCATCCGGTGTTCGTCCCCTCGTCACGGATGATACAAGGGAGCTTACCGCCATTAGCATGCGACTAGTACTATCCAATAACCTTCTTGACCACAGGATCACCACAACGGACGGTCCTTAACCGACACAAGTGGACGACACTACACCATGGCACTAGCCCATCCTGATGCAAGTCACTCTACCGGCGTCTCGATTTACTCATCATCATGCTCTTGTAGTGTATCCTTGACCTCGTCGGAACAAGGATAAACAACAAGCAACATCAGGTTTTCGTAACTTTCCTTCAGGGAGTATTGTTATCACACTTTTGAAAACAGTTGCTCAAAACCCTACACTAGTAGCAAGGCTAAGCGTGTACTACACTTTTCGAAAACAAAGCAGGTATTCAGGATAATATATCAAGGTACGGTAAATGCATCAAAGTAGGATATCACACAACTCCTAACACCTAATGCATCATATCTGGAACATAAAATATAAAGCTTTTCGAAATACAAGGAATTGTTTAAATGCATCCGGGGCTTGCCTTGGGGCTCGACGAAGTGAGGTTCCACTACACAAGTACCAAGATCAAATCCCCCGCTCTTCACGATGATCACCTTCCTCAAGAACAGGAGTTGGATCAACCCCTTCCTCAGTCCGACGGCTACACGAGAGATGCATGATTACAATGCAAAATAAATAAAAAGAACATGCGATAACGATGCAACGACAACTAACCTATCTTGAGTACAACTTTCCTTCACGGTAATGTTGCATTATGGAAGTATAACTAGCGTCGACGACGATGGACTAATGATACGCAATCAACATGAAATGCCGAAGGTCATTAGGGTTAATGACCTAGGGTCATCACTCAATCCTAAAATCAAGCAACTCTAATAGTGATTAAGGTTAATTACTAATTTATTAACCATTTTTACAGTTATTGAAAGCCACTAATTAACTTGCTAATTAGAGATTAATTAAACCCTAATTAACCAAAAGATTAATTAATTAAACATTAACTAATTAAGGCATTAATTAAGCATAATACAGGAATTAGTCAAAACATGATCAAACTTCATAATTAAGATCGTCATCATCTAATTAGCATGCAAAACAAATTTCATGATTTTTGGACTTTTATTTTAATTATTAAAATTCATGGAAGTTGCATTTATTAATTTAAAGAGCAAATTAAAGCATAATTAAATTTCATTGGAAAACTAGAGTTAGTATTTTTCTAGTGTAGAGCATAACACAGAGAGCACATACATATTTTTCTTATATTTTTAACTGCCCAAATAAAATTCTAACAAAAAAGATGAAAACAACACTTGAAATTAAAATTAGAAAAAGAAAATCCTTTTTTCCTCTCCCGTGGGCTCATCTGGCGGCCCAAATAGCCCGCCAGCGGCCGCTCGGCCTGCGGCCAGATGCCGTGCGGCGCGCGACCTCCTCCTCTCTCTCTCTCCGGGTCGGCCCCGCCTGTCGCCTTCTTCCTCCTCCCTTCTATCTCCTGGGCGCGGCGGGGCGGCGGCCTTGATGCCGACCGTTCTCGTCGGCGATGCTCTCTCCGATGAAACCGACTACTCCAACAACTTCCTCTCACCGTAACGCACCCAACGAGGTACTATACACTACTTCCCAACCACCAGAGCACGCACAAATGATGGCCATGGCAGCTTGGCGGCGGCGCGACGCACGGCGGCCGACGCACTGGAGCGTCTCCGGGGAAACCAAGCGTACCAGCGTGACCATCGACTCCACCGGAACTCAACACAGCACAAACGCGACTCGGAGCGACACTAAACGTGCATGGCGACGATCGCGACGCGGGTGACACGGCGGAGCTCGTCGGAGCGGCCTCGTTCCGACCAAGCCACGGCGAGGTAGACGCAACCAACACCCTGGATCGACTTAGGAGCTCACCACGGTTTCAAAACAAGGGAACAGTGGGCGCGGAATTGAATAGAACAAGGTCGACGGCGGTGACCGGACGTGCGGCGGACACGACGACCCGACGACGTTCCGGTGGCTCCGGTGCACAACTGTGAAAACCAAGAAGCCAAACACGCTCAGGAGATCAAGGCGGGGTTAACACAACAATTAAGAGAGCCTGAAACGCTTTGTGGAGCTCTGGCCGTAACGAGGGGCTCACGGCGGCGGCAGTCGGCCGGAGATGGAGAGGACGACGTCGCCCTGGCGATTCCAGCGACCAGAAACGGTGATTGGTGGCTTGTTGAGTTTGCAAGGACGTAACGGAGCTTATGGAAGCTATTGGAAATGGTGGCAGTGTGTGGAACGCGAATTCGACAGAAATTCGACGACGGCCGACGGTGAGCAGTGGGAAGGAAAAGAAGAAATCGACGGCCGTCACTAGGTTTTATAGGGCAAGCACGGTGCGGTGAGGTGGCCAGCAACTTCACGGGCGTGGAGGTGGACGGCGGCGCGTGAAACCCGCGGAAGGCGCTGGAATGACCACGGCGGCGCCCGGTGAGTCGGCCGGCATGGGCACCCCCGTTCATCACCGTAGCGAAGCCCCGACTCACTCTTTCCCTTTTTCAAATTACTCCCAAAATTTGAACTGCACTCAAAAATCTTCCAAAATACAGATTACTCAAAATTTTATGCTCTACAACTTTCATTAAAGGAATTTGGTCAGATTCAAACTAGTTTTTGAATTTGAATTTCAAATTTAAAAAGAGGGCAAAACCCTAAACTAAAGGGATTCAAAATTACTTTTAAATTTTGAATAAAAGATGAAAATCTCCCAAAATAAAAGTTGTTCTCTTTCTCAAGATCTACAACTTTTATTTAGGAAGTTTTTCATGAAACCAAGTAGATTTTGAATTGGAGTTTAAAATGCAAAAGGGACAATTCCCAATTTGAAAAACTTTTGAAATTACTTTAAAATTTTATTCAAAAGCTTGAAAAACTTTATATACCAAAGTTGTAGAGCTCAAAGAGATACACAAACTGTATTTTTGAAGTTTTCCTAAATTTTGAATATTTTGAGATGAAATTAAGAAAAGAGGCAAAAGACTTTTGAATTTCAGCCTTTGAAAAGGATTTTCAAATTGAATCTTTGGGCAATTATTTAATGATGTTGTGACACTTATCAAACCCAACCAATGACATACTTTCAAAGTACAAAGTTCATACTTTGAAATGGTGCCAAAGTTTGGTAACTTTTATTAACAAAATTAATTATGGTTAGCTCCTCAAAATTGAAAGTGAAATTCAATTTTCCACACTTAGCCACTTGAGCTAGGGTTTGGGATTTAAATTCTAAATTCAAATTTGATTCTTCCTTGCACCTCATTTGACTTGTAAAACATCTTTGGGATGTAAGTTAGAGTTAGCCAAGCACTTGTACACACCAAGGTTGCTTTTAGTTGATTATTTTTATAACCAAATTAAACATGTGAGTGGAATTTAAATGGTAAACATATACACATATGATATAGAAGAGCTCAAACATACCCTAGAATTGTAAACTCATTTTTATCATTTGCATTAGAGTTCTCTAATCATGAATGCTTATGCAATGACGATGATGACATGGCCGGTTTAGATTAACGTAACACCAGAAGTGTTACATTTCCTGCCCCGCCATGGACTCGTCAAACACACCACCTCTTAGTTTATAGAATCTTCAACATCTATGATCTCAAAAAGAATCAGTTAGCAGCTATCTTAAACTCTCATCGATTAAAAGATGCATGCTATATTTTGTCAGCTTACCGTTCTACGATGCTTTGAAATTTTGGATATCTTTCACGTGGGTAGTCGACGGAGTCAAAGACCAGCACCCTTCCGTCCCTAGGATAAATGAAGAAGCATATCCAGTGGTCGCTGCGCATGATCGAAACCGAGTTGTTATGCATTTATATAAACCGATACTTAAGCTGATGTATGTATATGAACCCATACTTACCTAAAGTTATAAGGGGCAACTACGCATTCCCTGTGTTTGTACTGGAGCAATGCATTGTCTATGTAGGTGGCGTATCTAGTCTCATGATCCTTCTCCAGATCTTTTATTCTCCTTTCTTTGTCTTTCTTTGATAACCCCTTCAATTTGTCGTTGTCGTCACCAATTCGGAAGGTGTGCTCATTCTCGCATATTTTTTTGGGCTTAGGTACCCAGTCCGTTTGAATTCATTCTTGTTTGGTTCGGGACCGTACACGAACTCGTCTTGATCATATTGCATTCTGCAAGGCCCAAGATAGAAGTCAATAATAATAAACATAAGTTCATGTTAGTACGAGAGGTACACTTACAATGCAAATAGCGTGACGAGCTGAACGTCGAGTCGCTTAAGGTTCATCATCAACCATATGTCCTCAAAAGTAACGAAAGCCGTGTCTCGTTCACTTATGAAAGCAAATGGTGGTATGTTTACTTGGATTGCGTCGATCCCGACTCGAGCCGCCGCTCGCATGTACCGATCATGAAGTCTTTTTATACCCGGGGAGCTTTTGGAGTCATTCCCAACTCGGTAGAGGCCTGCCGGTACATATTTATCGGGGACATTTTGATAGTCATCCCATATTGGCCTCACTATCTTTAGTGTTCGGATCTTTGCTTCTTCTCATCGCCTTCTCTTGCTCGGCTAAGTCCACGGTACTTGACTTGCGAAAGCGCAATCCCTTCCAAAAATTTGGCAGTGCCAGCTGTTTTCTTCTTCGGCTCGAATGGGGAAACCAATTTGGGAACAGAAAATTTCCTCTTCTTGGTGGGTTTTTCTTGGGCCTTCTTTGGTGGCAGCGGTGGTGTCCAAGGCGATGCTTCTATGTCTTGAGGTGGTGGGGGACGAAGGCGGGCTCACGGACTGGTGTAGTTGTTTGTGGCGGAGATCCCTCTTTGTTTCGATGTTGACGGTGGGGTTCTTGAAGGATCGGGCGGCAGGGGTGATGGTGGGTTTGGATCCTGTTGACGGTCGAGATCAGTGCTGACTCTCGAGTTTTACGCGAGCTTACGTGGAAGGTGGTGGGTCTGGGTCTCATGGACATCTCTTCGAGGCCACGGGATGAAATTATTAATGTCCCGTCCGAGTGTCTCAATACCCTCGGGACTAGAAATTTCTAGCATGTCATCCTCGTAGCCTGGGACGACCGTCACCACTTCTACCCTGCAGTACTCTTTTGGTATAGGATCACCGTGGTAGTCACGTCCGGGGATCGCAAAAGCCTGTGGCTACCTCCCTTGTAATGTTGATGCTTCATACCATATCGTATGAGCATTTTGCAAGGTGTCGGCCCATTGATGTCATCCATTGGGTAGTGGTGTGTGTTTCCCATAGACCCCACACTATTTAGAAAGGGAGCAGATTGAGCGGGCATGCCATGAATCATCCCCTGAGCTCCAGGCAAGGGTTGTGCTGGAACGAGCTGCATCTGTGGGCCTTGTGTGCTCATTTGCTGAATAGACACTGCACTAGCTAACTTCTGCACCAGCTGTGGATCAGGATTTGTTAGAAAGTCTGACATCATATTTTTGAATTGTTCCTTAGCCTTTTCCTCAAAAAATGCTGCATGTCTTTCTTATATTGATCGCGTTTCTTATACATGCCCACCCACTCCTCACCAAATCCTTCTTTCCATCCCATCTTCGAGGAGATGCCTCGTACATGGCCAGGATGCTCAGGGTTGCCCAGTCCAATACTCAGGATGTCTCTCTCCCTTTGTGGCTTGAGTTTCCCTTGTTTGATCTCCACTGCTAGCTCCAACATCTTATCAGCTGGGGCTGTGATGTCTAAGGGACAGTTCACACCGGTAGCAGTTTGTTTTGTTCCTTTACCTCTGAGCCAATTTGCCGTCCTCTCGCCAACTTCCTCTGATAGCACAGAAACCCCTTTTTTCTTTAGCTCCTCCTCCTCTGCCCGCCATTTCGAAATTTGTTTCTTGTAACCACCGGTGCCAAGGTGATGGTGGTATTTGTTCTTCCTTGCTAGTGCTGAAGCAGCTTCACTCTTGGCTTTGGTAGATGGGTCGTTCTTCTGCGCCTTAAATATCCCCCACTGCGCTGCTGTGATCTTATACTTGCTCGTTGGGTCGTACCCATGCTTGAGAAATTTGGTATTCATTTCAGATCTATAGTTACGGAATGATGTTGCAATCTGCTTGAAAAAATACCCCTTCGCAAGTTTCTCATCTATCCCCGTAGGGAAAACAAACCTTTCTATAAACTTGTCCCATAGCTCTTTCCTTTTACTCGCATCCACATCCTTCCACCTAGTGATTGTGATGTCTAATTTATCCCTGACCAGAAAACCAATTGCATTTCGTATCTTGGCAGCCACCTCATCAGACACTAGAGGCTCTCCTTTTGGGCCGATGCTAGTGTCGGTGCTAAAACTAGTGGTCCTAGTACCAACGAGTGAATTTACGTGCGTGCTCCCAACCCTGGATGGTGCGCAAGAAGGACACAAGAAGGTTTTGTATTATCCTGCACCAAGGTGCCTGTAGGTAGGGTGTACAAGCAAGTGGAGAGAGGGAACCGTCCCAAGTCTCGTGTGAGATGAGTGAGTGTGTGTGTGTTTGTTTGCCAAGGAGATTGCTTGACTAGCTTCCTTGCATTCCTCTGTCCCCTGAAGGACCCCCGTCCCCCCCTTTTATAGCCGGAAGGGGAGAGACGGGCTTTACAGTACAGTGTTTGGATAGGAAAGACGGTGGTGGGCGCCGCCTCATCCTGCCGAGGCCTTGGGGCTCCCTCTCTCCTTGTGCCGAGGCCCCGGGTGAGGGCGACGGTTTTGTCTTGCACGGCGCCGCACTGTCGATGGCGGGCGTCGTCCCGTGGAGTCGGCTCCTCGTTCTTGGCGAAGGAGGGGACGTGCGCCTGCGAGGGGGGTCGGCGTGGGCGTCATGATGAGCGTGCCAGTGCATGGCCCTCTGCTGTAGCTTTGACTCACTCCCGGTCCGGGTTCCCCGAGGGCCGCAGCATCGTTGTCGTATACGGCGTGGCCGGCGTAGAGATACAGCGTACGGGGCCATCCTCGTCTGCCCCGGCTCTGGAAGCCTGGGTGTACAGTGGCCGGGGCACCGGAAGACCCGACCGCCGTGCAGGGGTGGCGCCGTGCTCCTGCCCGGGATGCGGCATGCTCCGTATTTGGACTCCCCGTGATGGACCTGTTACGGGGGGTTAGTCATCATGTCGCCCCTACGGTGGCGGGCATGGCCGCTCTTGTAGGGATTGCGTAATCATGAGTGCGGGCGCAGAGGTGCAGAGTGGTGACGGACGGCTCCCATCCCCCGCCAGGGGCTAGCGCCACCGCCACCATCCGCGTGGGAAGGCGGGCGGTAGATATATGTCAAGTCGCTGGTCGCCCCTGACTGTGTGATGCGGCGCGTGTCGTCCGAGGCCTTAGCGCGGGGCTCGGTCGGGACGGAGGCGGGAACTCGTCCGAGGCCGCTGGGAGGCCTCGGGCGGCGGAGTGTTAGTGCCCGTCCCGAGGCCTCGGCAGGGAGGGCTCTGGCCGGGACGGAAGGCGGACGCCCGAGGCCTCCTCGGCCGAGAGGCTCGGGCGAAGCCTGGAAGGGACGTGCCGAGGCCTCTGGCCGAGAGGCCTCCTGGGCGAGTCGGAAAGCGACGCCCGTCCGAGGCCTCTACGGGAGGCTCGGGCGAGACGGAAAATGTGAACTCGTCCGAGGCCTTGGTAAAGGAGGCTTGACGGGGCGGAAAGTTAGCGTTTGCTTGAAGTCCCCGCAATGTGGGCTCGGGGGCGTTAGTGTGTGGTGGTCTGGGCCTTGGCGGGCCGTGTTTTGTCACTTGTGTGTGGCCTAGTTTCGCGTTTCTTGGGCCTAATTGTTAGGAGGGCCCTTATTTTGGTCCCCGACAAGTAGCCCCCGAGCCTCTCGAAGGAGTGGGAACACTCGTTCGGAGGCTGAGGTCGTGCTTCTTAGTCTAGTTCATGCCGGGCTAGCCGTTAGATGCTCTAGGCGTTCCCCTACGCTGGAGTGTGCGGCCATGGCCCTTGGTGTAGCCCCCCCAGCCTCGGAGGGGCGTGAGTGATCCTTCGAGGGCTTGTACGTGCTTGGTGAAGGTGTTCGCTCACCTCGAGACTGTTCTCCGGTGGGGGCGAGCGCCTGTGCCGGTGTAGCCCCCGAGGCCTCGGAGGAGTGTGGGTGCTTCTCCGAGGGGCTCGCATGTTTCCTGTCGAGTGTTTACTGCGTTTGCCAAGTCCCCGGGCCCGTCCGGCTCGTCCGGGGGGCATGACGCTGGTGGTTAGATGACGTTCCCTACGGCCGGCGTGTCCGGATAGCCCGAGCCCCGCTTCGGGCGTGGGGCGGCCGCGAGGTACTTGGTCGTTAACCGTGAATGCCTCGCGCATCCCTTCCGCAGGGGAGGAGGGTGGATTTTGTCCGCCGGTTGGTGACGCAGTGTCACACGCAACTAGTTCCGGTGAGCTGTTAACGGGAGGATCCAAGTGAAACGCCCGTGCCCTGCTCGCTAGGGGTTGGCTAGGCCCGGGAGGCGCGTTTCATAAGAGCACCGCACGGTGTCCTCGAGGCGGGGCTCGGGTCCCGTCCCGGGGCCGGGTCCCGAGGGCTCGGTGCTCTCCCACGCCGGGATCCCCTTTCTCGGCCGTGCCGTCTTTCCGGATGCTACAGGGACGGCCCTGCTCGCGCAGGCTATGCTGTGTATGAGGCCGCCCGAAGGCTGCCTGACTCTACTCCCGAGGGAGGCTGTCGAACCTCGAGATGGGCCGGCTTTCGTACCTGGACCGTAATGGGTCAAGTCGCCCCCGGCTCCTTCCCGGGGGAAGGAAGGCGGCAGTGAACGCCCCGTGGGGACGTGGCGCGCCTTTTCAGTGTGTGGGATGTGGAGGCGCCAGCCCCAGCGGCGGCCCCACTTTCTCCGTCGTGGCGAGTGCCGTCTTGGCGTTGCGTTCGGGTCCCACAAGGGATCACGATGTCTTGTGGCCGCCCGAGCGCCCACCAGGCCTTGGCAGCGCCAGATCCCCTGGTTCCGTGTGCCGATTTTTATGTGGAGAAAAAATTCTACATCGTGCGTGAGGCGCCCGCGGGGCCGTGTGGCTATGGCCGCTTGTGGCGCCGGCGCTGGGTCTCCGTGCGGCGTGTACTTTCAGTGGGAAATCCGGGCGCGATCGTGCATTAAATATGGGTAGGTGAGCCGTGGGGTTTTACGGGTATAAATACACGGTGTGGGCGGCCGTCACGGTTTTCTTCTCGCCTTATACCCCTTGCGCCGCTTTTCGTTTCCTCCGCCACCGCCATGCATCGCATCCGCCCGAGGGAAGGGAGCAAGAAGGGAGAGAAACCACTGCATCTGCCCTAGCCCATTGTCGCCATGGCGCCGAGGCCCGAGATCGTCGGGCGGCGGAGGAGTGGGAAGAACGAGCTCCGTGACGCTGCCGGAGCCGACGGCGCTCGTGGGGGAGGGGCTTCTCCGCCCTGCGCGCCGACCCGGGGCCTCGCCCGGAGTGGATTGTTCCGCGCCGACCACATGTCCCCGCACCCGCCTCCGAGTACGTCGTGAGCTTCCACGGCGTTCCATGAGAACGGGTTCGGGATGCCGGCGGGCCGGTTCTTGAGGGCCATCCTCGAGTACTACGGCTGGAGCTGCAACCTCAACCCCAACTCCATCACGCGGTTGGCGGTGTTAAATGCCTCAATGCGAGGGGTACCTCGGAATCGAGCCCCCACTTGGGATCTCGGCTCTATTTCTTCGAGGGGCGCCCTTTACTTCAAGGGCGCCGGTAAGGGGAAGAGGATGCCCGTCCGCGTCGGGAGCTGCATATCGCAATTGCGGAATCGCCACCGGGATTCCTACATCCCGACGAGGCTCGCCTCCTCCAACCGCGGCTGGCGCGCGAAGTGGTTCTATCTCCGGAACGACTTCCGTCACCTGCCCGCTTTCACCGGGAAGGTGTTTGAGGCGGAGCCCGCAAGGTGGAGGGAGGAGATCATCGAGGAGAAGACCACTCCGCTGAAGAAGGTGTTCCGGGCCTTGAAGATGCTGACCCAGAAAGGGTTGGATGCGTCGGTCGTCATCGCCGCCTTCCACCAACGGCGAGTCCTGCCCCTCATGTCGAGGCGGCTTTTCCCTGCTCGACATGCGGGGAAGGAGCCCCCTGGCTGGGACAAGGATGTCGTCCGTCGACCTCGAGTTCGACGAGGTTGTCGAGCGGACGAAGGAGGCGGCGATGGTGACCGACCCTTCCCTCCTCTACAAGGTCGCGATGCGCCCCCACCCGGATGCCATCTCCGTGGTGAGTTCCTTTGATTGTGCTTGTATCGTTGATGCCCGCATCTCCCCCCTTTAACCTCACCTTGTTCTTTTCCTCGCAGGGGACCGGGGGGAAGTTGAGAGCGTCGAAGCCTCCCGTCTCCGCGGTGAAGGAGGCTAACAAGGCCATCGCGGCGGAGCAGAGGAAGGAGAAGAAGAAGAAGGAGAAGAAGAAGGACCGGAACATCCGCAAGGAGGGTGAGAAGCGCGCCCTGGAGAAGCGGAGGCGCCCCGGGGAGGACGAGGGACTCCCCCGGGGCCGACGCCCTCGACACCACCGGCGATGATGATGATGAGGATGACGAGGAGGAGGAGGAGGACTACAGCTTCTTCGGCTTGGCCGCACGCCCCCCCATGAAGAAAGGGAGTGGTCGCCGTGGCCGCCCGAAGGACACCGCCCCGCCCCCCACTCCGCCGAGGCTTCAAAATGGGGCGGCCGGAGACGCGACTCCGTCGGGAGGGGCGAGGCCCCCCCGAGTCATCCCCCCGCCGTCGGGGCCCGTCGGGCGGCTCGGACCTGCCCTCGGAACGGCCCGGGCGGGGGGAGGACCGCCGAGGTGAGGCGCAGGCCTCGGCCGAAAAGGGCGGCGGCAGCCGGTGGGCCGGTGTCTGTGCCCGTGACCCCGAAGTCGCGCGGGCCGGGGGACACCTCGGTCAGAGCCCCGGCGAGCACGGCTTCATGAGCCGGATGTTTCAACCGCTGGTCGCTAGGTAGGTG
Source organism: Chrysopogon serrulatus (assembly GCA_015844335.1). Taxonomy (NCBI): domain Eukaryota; kingdom Viridiplantae; phylum Streptophyta; class Magnoliopsida; order Poales; family Poaceae; genus Chrysopogon; species Chrysopogon serrulatus. Next base: position 21,009 of record JADLZL010007555.1, on the reverse strand, counting down.
TTTGTCCTTTTAGTCTTCCGCCGCTCTTCTTTCTTTTCTCCTTTCTTTTTGAAGACTCACTCTTCTTGCTACGCGGCAAAAAGCGCCAAGACGGCCCGGCCCCCTGCCCGCTTGCTCCGCGCAAGCAGCGAGGCTACAGGCCGGTGTGGCGGCGTCACTTCTTTGCCGGCGGGGTGGTAAGCGCCCGCCGCGACCGAGGAAGCGGGTGATCGAGGCGCCCTCGGCCATGGAGCCACCCTCCGCACGTGACGGAGGGCGCAAAAGCGCCCGGCGCGAGAGGCCTTGGCGGCGCCTCTTTGTGGAGGCCGTGGACGGCGCCCGTCGCTGAAGCCGTGGCGGCGCCGCCCGATGGCCACCGGCGTGGTCATGGAGGGCGAGCGCCCGCTCCGCCCCTAAAGCCGCGCCTCGGCGGAGGTGGTGGAGATCCCCTCCTCCGGGAGGAGACCGCCTCCTTGTGGGGGAAAGAGGTGGTCGTCGCGGATGCTACCTCCCGAGGCGGCAACCGCATGGGGTCATCGACCGCGGCGCCCGCCGAGGGGTCCTCCAGCCAGAACGTGCCGCCGTATTGTGCAGTCGGACCGCCGGGACCCGGAGGACCGGCCGGTCTACGTCTTTGGACGGCGCCTTGGAGTCGACCCGGTGGGAGCAGGCGGATAAGTACATGAAGTCGGCCAAAAACCTGCTTGTCTGCTCGCCGATCTTCTCCAGGGGACCTCCCCGACCCGATGAAGGTAATACAAACATTTGTGGTTGAAGCCTTACCTTGGCATGGCGCCCAAAGGCGGCTAATCCGTTGGCCCCGATCGTTGTAGGACTGGCGGTGGCGTCCCGGGAGAAGTCGAGTTTCTCGGTTCAGGTCCGGCCTCGACGAGGCGCTCCATCTCCAACGACAGGGAGGCAAACCAGCTGCGCACCGAGCCGGGCTGCTCGGACGAGGAGCTCGACAAGCTCCGCGCCGAGAAGGAGGCGATGAGGACGGCGCCGGAGGCCTCCGGCACCATCGGGACCTTGACGGAGAACCCGGTGAATATGGACACCGATCACCCGGCTTTTTGTCGACGACGTCACCATGGTGCGGGCCGAGCTTGGGCAAGCGGCCGAATGAGGCCATCATCTAGCTCCAGGCGCAAATTTAGCGGAGGGGTGGTGCGGACGGAAGGTAAGTCTTTGTAGTTTTTGGGCAGCCCGCATCCTTGCATTCCAGCTCAAGGCTGACCCCTGGGGCGGATCTGCGAGGCGAGGAGGAAGTCGTCCGAGCAAGCGGCGGACCTTAGTGCAAAGTGCAGACGGCCTACTCCTCGGCGCAGGCGAGCTCGAGGCCCCGAAGGGAGAAGGTCGGAGCCCGTTTGCACACGGTCGAGGCCGGGCGAGTCCGCCGGCGGCGATCCCCGGCCCCTGGAGGCGTTGCCTAGACGGGTGGAAGCGCCCACGCCCACGCCCTTGATCCGGCCTTCGGACCGGCGTGTCGCACACCTTGGCGATGACCCTCTCCCACTGACGACCTTGACCTCCCCAAAGTTTCCGAGGGGCTCGTCGTCGCCGAGGACGAGGAGGGTCGCGAGAGGGAGGTGTTCGACGAGCTTCTTCAGGGGCTGAAGGGGCCACACTACTAGCTGGTCGGGCACTTCCAGACGGGCGATCTTTCCTAACGCCGAAGGAGCCGACGCCACCGACGCCATGGATGCCGCCACCGGGGGGGGAGGGGGTCGGACGCCCCCCGTGAAGTGCGCATGTTGGGCCGAGCGTGCCCATGTAAAAAAACTTGATTAGCTTTTTGTTATTCTGCTGTTGACAAGTACCGTGGCCCGATGAGGCCTTATGATTTGTTTTCTCGTTTTACATTTACTTTTTAGTGCCTTTGATTCTCGCCTCGTACTTAGATTAGGGCCCTCGCAGGACACAGAGTCCTTAGTCAAAGGTGGTTAAGCGAGGCACCCCCTAGCACCGGGCGTGGGTGGCCTCGTGGCTTTCCCCCCGCCTTGACGTTTGGAGCAGCCCTTCCTCAAAGCATGAGGTACCTGCGTCCTATGGCGGTGAGTAGGAGTGTCGTAGCGCATGGGCGTAAGCAACTCCGTAGCTCAACCAGCCTTAGGTTTCGGAGTAATCCCTCCGTTACCCTTTTTCCAAGCGTTCGAGATTTGTAACACGAAAATGTTCGAAAAACGACTAACAAAAAAGTGTGCCTGCAGAGTGCCTTTCAGGAGGGAGTTCCCCCCCGTCCTAGCCCCCCTCGGAAGGCTCGGCTTTGATGGGTCAAAACCGAGTCTCGCTCGGACTCGAGGCGGTATAAGTGTAGTTGAGGTCCTCAGCCCCCGAGGGCCTCGGACATGTTTCTTATTTGCAGAAAATTGTAAAAGTGTTTTTCATTCTCCTTTTGAGAAACATGGAGTACAACTATGAGTGAGAGCTTGGAAACTTAAGGGTAGAAGCGACGTAGCTGTTGAATGTTCCAAGCGTTGTTGAGGACTTCTCCGTCCTCATTGGCGAGCTTGTACGTGCCCGGCTTGAGGACTTCGGCGACGATGAAGGGTCCTTCCCAAGGCGGCGTGAGCTTGTGGCGTCCCCTATTGTCTTGGCGGAGACGGAGCACCGATCGCCTTCCTTGAGGTCTCGGCTCGGACCCGTCGGCCGTGGTAGCGTCGGAGGGACTGGCGGTATCTTGCCGAGTGTAGGAGGGCAGCGTCCCCGGCCGTCAAGCATATCCAGGCGAGTTCTCCCGAGCCCACCGATTGCGCCACTCCTCATAGGACTTGAGCCTCGGAGAGCCAAATTCCAAGTCGGTGGGGAGGACGGCCTCGGGCCGTATACCAGGAAGAAAGGCGTGAACCCGTGGCTCGGCTCGTTGTCGTCCCGAGGCTCCGGAGGAGGACCGGGGGAGCTCCTCGAGCCACCTTTTGCCGAACTTATCGAGCTTGTTGAAGATCCGTGGCTTGAGCCCTTGCGGTATCATCCCGTTGGCCCGTTCCACCTGCCTTAAATGCGTGGGTGCGCGACCGGGACCGGACAATGCGTATCGGTGGTTGTCGCAGAAGTTTTCTAAACTTCGCCCCCATGAACCGGTGCCGTGGTCGGTGATGATAGAGTTCGGGACTCCAAAGCGGTGGATGATGTCGGTGAAGAAGAGCACCGCCTGCTCGGATCGAATGTTGGTGACGGGCGCGCCTCGATCCACTTGGAGAACTTGTCGATGGCGACAAGCAAATGGGTGAAGCCCCCTGGGCGCTTTCTTGAGAGGTCCTACTAAGTCCAAACCCCACACGGCGAAAAGGGCCATTTGATCGGGATGGTGCAGGTGCTGGCCGGTAGGTGCGTCGACGAGCGTAAAATGCGGCACCCCTCGCGGTGTGCGCACTACCTCGGTGGCGTCGGCGACCGCGGTTGGCCGATAGAACCCCTGCTTAGAAAGCTGCCGACGAGGGAGGCGGGGGAGGCGGCGTGGCCACACACCCCCCGGCGTGGATTTTGCGGACCGGGGGCAAGGCCATCCTCGATCGTGGCGCATCATTGCAGGACCCCCGAGGGGCTCCGCTTGTAGAGGTCGTCCTCGATGACGGACGAAGGACTTTGCTCTTCTCGCGATGCGTCTAGCTTTGATTGAAGTCCTCGGGGAGGGTTCCCGAACAATCCAATCGGTATGGCTTTCTCGATCCGGCTTGGGGTCGGCCTCCGGATCCTCCCCGTCGATCTTCATGACCTTGGGGTTTGACGCCGAGGGCGCCTCGGAGTCAGGGGGGCCTCGGCCCGGAGGTGAGCTTGGACATCTCCCCGGCCCCCGAGGGGGGGTCGAGCTATTCTCCGTGGCCTCCTCCCCCTGTTCGGCGAGTGTGATGGAGGGAGCCGTGAGGTCCCTTGTGAAGACGTCGGGGGGGGCACCGGGGCTCTTCCAAATGGGCGATCTTGGCGAGTTCGTCGGCAGCCTCGTTGTACCTGCGGACGACGTGGTTGAGCTCAAGGCCCTCGAACTTGTCTTCGGAGGCGCGCACCGCCCGCCTTGTAGTACGCGTCCATCTTGGGGTTGTGGCGGCTTGAGTCTTTCATGACTGTCGATGACAAGTTGCGAGTCCCCTCGGACATCAAGGCGCTTGATGCCGAGTTCGATGGCGATCTTCAACCCGTTGAGTAGGCCCTCGTACTCCGCCATGTTGTTTGACGCCGGGAAGTGAAGACGGATTACGTGTCGCATGTGCACCCCGAGGGGGGGACAAAAGAGGAGGCCGGCGCCGGCTCCAGTCTTCATCGGGGACCCGTCAAAGTACATTATCCAAAGCATTCCACCTGGGCCGGGGCGGCGGTAGGCGAGTATCGGTCCACTCGGCGATGAAGTCGACCAAGACTTGAGACTTGATAGCCTTCCTTGGCGCGTAGGAGAGGGTTTCCCCATGAGCTCAACGGACCACTTGGCGACCCGCCACGAGACTTTCCGATTTTGGAGGATCTCCCCCCCACGGGAAGGAGGAGACCACCGTCACGGGGTGAGCGTCGAAGTAGTGTCGGAGCTTGCGCCGGTCGGGACCACCGCGTAGAGCAGTTTTTAGATCTGCGGGTAGCGGATCTTGGTCTCGGACAACACCTCGGCCGATGAAGTAAACCGGCCTCGGGCCGGCCGGGGTGTGGCCCTCCTCTTGCCTCTCGGCGACGATGGCCGCACCGACTACCTGCGTTGTCGCAAAGAACGTCTGAGGAGGAGGGGCTCCCCTTCCGGTGGCGGGACGGCGGATCGGGGCCCCGGTGAGGGCGGCTTTGAGCTTGTCGAGGGCCTCCCAGGCCTTGGAGGTCCGGGAGAAGCTCGGACTTTCTTAGGAGGCGATAGAGGGCAGGCCCTTCGCCCGAGCCGTGAGATGAAGCGGCTTAGAGACGCCCAGACACCCCATGACTCGCTGCACACCCTTCAGTCCTCGATCGGCCCCATGCTCGTTACCGCGATTACCTTCTCCGGGTTGGGCTCGATGCCGCTTGGAGGCGATGAACCCGAGGAGTTGCCTCGGGGGGACCCGAAGACGCACTTCTCGGGGTTGAGCTTGGCGCTCTTGGCCTTGAGACACCGAAATGCGACCTCAAGGTCCGAGATGAGGTTGTCGGCCTCCTTGGTCTTGACCACGATGTCGTCGACGTAGGCTTCTACGGTTTCGCCGATGTGGTCTCCGAAAACGCCCAGCATGCACCGCTGATATTGGCCCCCAGCGTTCTCGAGCCCGAAGGGCATTGTCACGTAGCGGTACATACCGAAAAGGAGGGTGATGAAGGAAGTCGCGAGTTGGTCGGACTCCTTCATCTTGATTTGGTGGTAGCCGGAATAGACGTCAAGGAAGGATAAGAGCTCACACCCTCAAGTGGAGTCGACTATCGATCGATACGTGGCAAGGGGAAAAGGGACTTTCGGACATGCTTTATTTAGATTAATGTAATCTACACACATCCTCCATTTCCCGCTCTTTTTCCTAACCAAGATGGTTAGATAACCACTCGAGGTGGAACACCTCCTTGATGAACCCGCCGCCAAAAGCTTGTTCACCTCCTCGCCAATGGCCTCGCTTCTCCTCGTCAAATCGGGCGCAGACGCTGTTTATCGGCTTGGACCCGGCCCGGATGTCAAGGGAGTGCTGGCGACTTCCCTCGGAATGCCCGGCATGTCCGAGGGGCTCCACGCAAAGATGTCGACGTTTTGCGAGGAAGTCGACGAGCACAACTTCCTATTTCGGGTCGAGGGAGGCGCAGATCTTCACCGCCTTGCCGGATGGAGAGGCGGGGTCCAGCGGGACCTCCTTCACTCCGTCGGATGGCTCGAATGCGCCCGGGCGTGACGCTTGGTGTCGAGGGCCTCGGAGATCGCCACGGCCTCGGCGTGCTCGGCGCCTCGACGCCGCAGCTTGAACGCGTGTTCGTGGGAGGAGCCAACGGTGATGACGCCATTAGGGCCGTGCATCTTGAGGAGAAGGTAAGTGTAGTTGGGGGCGGCCATGAACTTCGCGATACGCTGGTCGTCCGAGGGATTCCGTGATAGGTTCCTCGAAAGTCAACCACGCCGAAGGTGATGACCTCGTTGCGAAAAGTTCGATGGCGTCCCAAAGCGCACGGAGGTCGATCAGCCCGGGGCCAGCGCGTCTACCCCAAGCACTACGCCTGAAAGGGAGAGCTACTTGGGCCGAAGCCGTGAGCGCTCTATCCCCAACAAGCCGAGGGTTTCGGAGTAGAGGATGTTAAGGGCACTTCCGCCATCCATCGGCACCTTGGTGAGCCGCACGTTGTCGACAATGGGGTCGACCACGAGCGGGTATCGCCTCGGCCTTGGCACGTAGAGCGGGTGGTCGTCGATGCTGAAGGTGATGGCGTCGGCGGACCACCGGGTGTACTGCGGGGTGGCGGGGTGCACCGAGAATATCTCTCGACGCCGCGCTTGATCCGGCGCTTGGTGAGATTCGCCGGCCGCCCCGATGACCATGAAAACGTCATGGACCTCGGGGAACTCCTCGCCTTTGTTTCCCCCCTCCTTCTTCTTCTTGTCCTCGGTGGGGGAAGCTTACGATAGAAGCGACAAGCCAAATCGCACTCCCCCATAGTGTGCTTGACGGGGAATTTGTGGAAAGGGCGGGGCTTTTTGAGCATGTCGTCGAAGGCCCCGGGCCAGGGGGCCTCGGGGGTCTTGCGGTCGGCCGTGGCAACGATATCATCCTCGGAGTCCACCTCTTTCTCGCCCTTTTTTCCCTTTGTGCTTGTTCTTCTTGTTTTTTTCTGGGGCCGCGGGGTTGCCTCCCCCTCGGCATTGTCCTCCTTCCGCTTCCCTTTGCCGCCCGGCGTCGCGGAAAATCGCTCCCACCGCCTCCTCGCCGGAGGCGGGTTCGTCGCCACCTCGAACAGCTCGTTGGCGGTGGTCGACATCTTCCGGCCCAACTTCGTGGACGAGCTCCTTGCAGGTCGTGCCGTCAAGGAATGAACACCGATGATGGCGTCTGCCGCCACGCAGGCGACTCCGTCATTTCTTCGAAGCGCTGATGAAGTCACGTAGCGTCTCGTCGGCCTCTGGCGGCAGCTGCGGAGATCCCACGAATTCCCGGGCGCACGTATGTGCCCTGGAAATTTCCCACAAAACCCCGACTAGCTCGGACCCCCGCGCGGATTGTGCGGGCGGGAAGATGCTCCACCAAAGCGCGTGCCGAATCACCCAAGTGCAGCGGAAGGTTGCGGATGATAAGCCGGTCATCGTCCGCCGCCAAGCTGGCATGCCAGGCGGTAAGTCGTTGAGCCAAACCTCGGGGTTCGTTTCTCCCGAGTATTTGGCAAGATTGGGCCGATTGTCGGAACCGGAAGGGGAACCGTGCGCCGGATCTCCCGGGCTGAAGGCGCGGAGGAGGATCGGCATCGCGGTCCTCGTCGCTATCGCGCCTTCCGCCTCTGCGCTGCTGGCGGTTGCATCGGCCCGGCTCCGGCTTCCTTTGGCGGCGTTATTGATGGCGTTGGCGCGTCACCATCGTCGATGCTTGCCAGCGGTCGTCCCCAAAGACGTTCGCGGATCGGCCTTAGCGATGGGTCCGATGGACCCGAAGCTTCTCGCTCGCGTCGTGGCGCTCCGTCCTCCCTCATCCCTCGGTGTCCGATGCCGGGAGAGCCGAGCTTTCAGCACTGCTAGGCAGCGGTCTCGAGATAATCTCGCAGATCATCTCGAATCCGCCCGTCCCTCGGGGTCGATGGTTACGGCATCGACCAGGACGAGGGCAGCCGCCCGCGACGTTATGACTTCTTGCGTGGGAAGATGGGGGGGCAGCTCTCCACCCTCGTAAGTTGGCGATCCTTACATTGGCGTCACGCGGCGTCTTTGACGAAAGGGGCGGGGCTAGGATTGCGTGCCGCACGGTGGGCATGCTCATGCGCTTCTATCTCACAGCCGTAACGAGGCGGCGGTCGCGCTGAGCTTTGTCCCCAAGCTCCCGAATCCATGCTTGATAGCGGGGACGCCGTGGCTTCCAGGGTAGCCGGTTTCTCGCCCCGGTCCTCGGAGGGCCCGCATGTCGGAGGTTGGGCCTTTGCCCGAGGCCGGGATGTGTTAGGCCCTCGGGGTTGCGCCCGCCCCGGAGTCGCTCTGCGGCGGCCTGGGATCACGGCCAGTCGCCGCCGTCGTTGCCGTTGCCGCCTACGCCGAGCTCACCGGATCTCACGTGAAAGCATTCACGAGTCGGATCGTACATGTCGTCGGAGAGTCGAGCCGGGGTAGCCGAAAAGCGAAGGCATGCTCGGAAGGGCTCCCACGGGCTCGTGTCCTCGAGGTAGCGCCGGATCGGTGGATGTGGCGCTCGCCCAGTGGCGCCGCTGCTCCTCTGCCTAACCAGGTACTCCTCATAGGCGTGGACGGACCCGTCCGGGATGTCAGCGTCGAGGCGCTCCGTGGGCGCCGACGGCAACGTGGACGCCTCCTCCTAGCTCCCATGAAGGTGGAGACGTACGTTGCGCACGTGGGCAGCGTTGACCGAGCCAAATGGCTGGCGTGGTGGCGATGGCGGCGCGCTCGCCCAGCCACAACGCCGCAAGGTCCTCCTCCGGCTAGCCGGGCGTCGTGGTGCGTCCCGTCGCCTCGGGGAACGCGCCCACGGCGCCTCCCGCGGACGGGCTGGCAGGTAAGTCCACCGAGCTTTGGTCGAGGTCCCCGGACTCGGCCGTAGAAGTTCCATGTCGTGCTTGGACTCCGCTTGACCACGAACTTGAGCTCACCAAACCGGATCGGGGTCCCTAGCTCCGGAGTGGGAGTGGAGTTAAGGGGCGGGAATCCGCCCCGAAATGTCGTTGCCGGCCATTCCGAGTTTTGGCGGGAAGGAAAGCGAAAATCACGCACAAGCCCCCTACCTGGCGCGCCAACTGTCGGTGCTAAAACTAGTGGTCCTAGTACCAACGAGTGAATTTACGTGCGTGCTCCCAACCCTGGATGGTGCGCAAGAAGGACACAAGAAGGTTTTGTATTATCCCGCACCAAGGTGCCTTTGAGGTAGGGTGTACAAGCAAGTGGAGAGAGGGAACCGTCCCCAAGTCTCGTGTGAGATGAGTGAGTGTGTGTGTGTTTGTTTGCCAAGGAGATTGCTTGACTAGCTTCCTTGCATTCCTCTGTCCCCCTCGAGGACCCCCGTCCCCCCTTTTATAGCCGGAAGGGGAGAGACGGGCTTTACAAATGCGATGTTTGGATAAGAAAGACGGTGGTGTGCGCCGCCTCATCCTGCCCGAGGCCTTGGGGCTCCCTCGCTCCTTGTGCCGAGGCCCCGGTGAGGGGCGGCATTTTGTCTTGCACGGCGCCGCCTTGCCGATGGCGGGCGCCTGTCCCGTGAGCTCGGCTCCTCGTTCTTGGCGAAGAAGGGGACGTTCGCCTCTGCAGGTCGGCGTGGGCGTCATGATGAGCGTGCCCGCTCTGTGCATGGCCTGCTGTAGCTTTGACTCACTCCCGGTCCGGGTTCCTGAGGGCCGCGGCATCTCGTTGTGTCGGCTGCGGCGCGGGCCGGCGTAGAGATCACGGCGTGCACGGGCCATCCCTCGTGCCTGCCCCGCTCGGGAAGCTGGGTGTACGATGGCGGGGCACCGAAGACTCCGGACCGCCGTCTCTGGGGGTGGCGCCTGCTCCTGCCCCGCCCGCCGGCATGCTCCGTATTTGGACTCCCATGATGGACCTGTTACGGGGTTGGTCATCATGTCGCCCCCTCAGCGGTGGCGGGCATGTCCGCTTTGTAGGGATGCGTAATCATGAGTGCGGCCGCCAGAGAGGTGCGCAGGCGTGACCGGACGGCTCCCCATCCCCGCCAGCGCCAGCCTGCCAGCCACCGGAAGCGCGTAGATATATGTCAAGTCGGTCAGTCCTTGACCAGGTGATGCGGCACGTCGTCCGAGGCCCAGCGCGGGGCCCGGTCAATTTTGAAGGCGGAACCCGTTCCGAGGCCGCTTCAGGGAGGCCGAGGGCCTGGCCGAGAGGCTCGGTCAGTGGGGGACGGAAGCAGGATCGCCGCGCCCGAGGCCCCTGGGCTGAGAGGCCTGGGCGAGCCGCCCGAGGCCTCTGCTCGACGCCTGGCCCGAGGCTCAAGAGATTTAGTGTGGAAACAGGAACTCGTCCAGGCCTTGCAAAGGAGGCTTACGGGCGGAAAGTTAGCGTTTGCTTGAAGTCCCCGCAATGTGGGCTCGGGGGCGTTAGTGTGTGGTCTTATTTGGGCCTTGGCAGGCCGTGTTTTGTCACCGTGTGGCCTAGTTTCGCGTTTCTTGGGCCTAATTGTTAGGAGGGCCCTTATTTTGGTCCCCGACGCTAGAAACTATATATGTTTTCTCACGGCCACTTGTTTGTTCCTCGGTCACCACGTTTCCCGGTCACTCTATTTCCTTTTTTTTTGATTTGGAGGTGGTTGTCTCGGTCATTTCTGGTGCTTCGTCTTGAGGCACGCCTTCTTCTTCCGCAAGAAGTTCCCGCATTTGAGACAAAACCTCCCGGCCGAAGGAATTCAGGAGTGTAAGGATCATTATGAGTATAATACTATGAAGGGAAGTATTGGTTTTCATGTACTAAGTATACCTCATCATACGGATCATAATCTGGGTCAACACTTTTATCACGTTGTCTATCTATGCTAGGGCATGAATCACTTCGGTTGCTGTCATCTTCCTCTTCTTCCAACATGTCACCATGGAAATCTTCTTCTTGTCCTTCTTCCACTGGGGGTGACTCTACACGCTGCTCTTCTTCTTCCAGAGGATTTACAATTCTATGTATGGCAATAACTATGTTAGTTACTTTGATAGGGTTCTACATTAAAAAAAGTGCAAGGCTTCGTAATGTCGTGAAACTCACCGTGCCTCCGGGGGTGTGTGAGTCTTAGTGGGTGACTCGCATTTGCTCTTCTTCCGGAGGATTTACAATTACGTCGGGTGTTTGACCATCGATAGCCCCGCCACCGGGTTCCCGTAGCGCTTGATTCGCACCTCGGCGAACGGCTAGAACTTCGGCGGTTTCACGCAAGAGACACACGGTTTATCCCGGTTCGAGCCCTCGTCGCCGAGTAAAAGTTTCTACCCAATCGGCCTTGGCCTTTTTGCGTTGGATTGATGTATGATTGTGTGTTGTTCGTCTGTTACAAAAGAGGGTGCTCTAGCTCCTTTTTATAAGAGGAGAAAGAGCCAGAGCTATGGTTTCTAATCCTAGTCGGATTCATAGGAAGTGTTCTGCTCTCGATTCACAGAGGTTACTTTCTATTCGCCTAACTAGGATGATCCGTATTCTACTTGATCCGCCCTTCTTGCTCTTGTCCCGACGGGAGCCGTGGCCGGTGAGTAGCCGCTCACGCCCTCAGACGACAAGCCCCCGAGCATTTCGAAGTAGAACTCGGGGAGCGCCTTTGCTTCCGGAGTGATGCTTCAAGTGGTCTAGGCTGAAGAATTGTTCCCTTTAAATGCGCCGTAGGTGCACTCATTGAGTGTAGCCCCCGAGCCTCTTGCTACTTATTTATAAGTAGCTGGAGGGTCTTGAGAAAAAAAGAAAAAGTTGAGGGTGTATGCCCTGTAGCCCCCGAGCCTTCGTCTGAGTTGTTTTTTGTCAGAAAAGAAGTCGGGCGATGGCTTCTGGTTGACGTGCGCCCATAGGCGCACTCATTGAGTGTAGCCCCCGAGCCTCTTGCTTTTTGGAACAAAGAGCTGGAGGGTCCGGAGTAGCATGATGGCTTTGAAATTGTAGCCCCTGAGCTTGAATTCTTTTCCTCAAAAGTAGCCGGGTGGTGGCTTTTTGATTGTTGTGCGCCCATTGGCGCACTCAATGAGTGTAGCCCCCGAGCCTCTTGCTTTTTGGAACAAAGAGCTGGAGGGTCCAGAGTAACATGATGGCTTTGAGATTGTATCCCCGAGCTTGAATTCTTTTCCTCAAAAGTAGTCGTTTCTTCTTTAGCCGCCGCCTCCAGCTTTTTTCTCCCGAAGTTCTTCCCTAGCCGCAGCCCCCGAGCTTTTTCTCGAAGTTCTTCGTGTAGGAAACGGACAACGGCTCGTGACTTTGCTTTTACCGCCCTTATGTCTGCTTTTATGGTTGGGCGTTGCCACCGGTGGTATAAAGGCTTTTACTATGCTTGGGATATGCTTGGAATATACTCTTCTGTTGCTCTCTTTACTGCCTTCTTTTATTGTCCTTGTTAATGCTTCTCTGGATTGGTGGACTTGGTCTATGTACGCTGATCTTGGTCTATAAATTGCACTTCCCTTTCGGTTGTTTTCAGAGTCTTGTATTATGCTTCTTCCTATTCTTGTGACAATGATAGTTTGCGAGGTTGAACAGCCCCCGGGCTTCTTTCTTGTTCTTCTAGTATGGTCCATTTAGTGGGTAGAAGAATTCTTGAGATAGGGATTAGAGGCAGACTAATCCTAGAGTAGCATTGTGATTGGAGGCTCGCTCGTAGGTAGAAGAAGTCTTGAGATGTGCCTTATGCTTGGGTCATTTTTCACTCTTAGTTCTTCTTTTCCACTCGCACATATGCTCTCTAGCGTAGGAAGGTTGCCGAGCCGCACGTCTTCTAGCTATGCGGTGCGTGGCGCATCGCCGCCCGACGCAGAGCGCCGGAGCTTTTTGTTCACATGGGGTTCGATCCGACTTGTTCTTGGAGAGGCCCGATGTGATGCTTGATCGGGCCAAGGTGCTCCTTTTGGCAATCTTGAATGCACCGTGTTGGTGTATCAAGGTTGCTTTGGATCTGCTCGGCTCATTCTCGCCTTAGAGGTAGTCTAGGTCCAGAACGAGGACGGTTTTGGATTCTCGCGTAATTGCTTTCTATGGTAGAATTCCACCGGGTTCCTTTGTAGCTATTGCTTTGGATTTATTCTGAATTCGATGGGTCTTGTAAGACTTGCAACCTTGTATCCTGTAATATTGAAGAATATTTGATCCCCGCAATGATCCGAGTTGTTTTGTCCTGTGTTTATGGTTGTCCGCCTTCGAGCCGACTTGTTTTTGATTGATATGAAGACTGTATATCTTTTAGTAGACTTGTTTTGGCTCAGAAGTTGGCTGGCTTCCTTCGACTGGAGTTGTTGGTGGCCGACTTGTTATGATAATATTGGCAAAGCTATCTTTCCTTGTAACAGCATAGTACTTTACCATTGGTGGGTAACGGATACGGACCGTTATCCCGTGATTTAAGGGTTTACTTGGGCCTTTCCCCGTTATCGCGCCTTGTATCCGTTGGCCTTTTACCGTTGCCCCTTAAGTGGGACTTTTAAGACCGGTCTATAAATTAGCTACGGTTATTGTTCTTCTTCTTCACCTTGCCTTTGCTTCCTCGAAACCCTAGCGCCGTAGAAAAAAATCCCTAAATTTTTGCTCTTGCATTGCCGCCACGCATCCTCCCGTTAGTTTGGGTGTTTGATTCGTTGTATGGGAAGGAAGAAGGTGGCCTCCAAGAAGTCGGTAGTTGAGAAGCCTGTTCTTGAGGAGGAGGTCGACGAGCGCTTGAATCCCGAGTTTGCCGCTATGAAGGCCATCGCGAAGAACTTCCCCGCCCGACTACTCGGAGAAGCATCTGGTCGAGCCGCAGACTTGGGTATGATCCAGCCCAAGGAGCTCTCCCGTTGGGTTGCGCCCGGTGAGCATCGTGTCCCTGTTCCCCCGCCCAGGGGGATTGTGCTTTTTGTTTCTCTTTATTCGTGCCGGGGCTTTGTTTGCCGGCTTGTTCCTTCCTCCACCGTTTTCTTCGCTTCTTTTCCATCTCTCTTCATGGTCTTACCCCGAATGGGGTTCTTCATCTTTCTGTTTTTATCCATTTTTGTGAGACTTTCCTTGGCATTCCTCCCTCCCTCAATCTGTTCCGTTTTTTTTTCGTCTCAAGCCGCAGCCCCAAGAATGATTCCCTCCACACCCTTGGTGGATGTGGGATCCAATTCGCAAGGGCGTAAGTCGAGCCACTTCTTTGAGTATGACCTTGTTGATTCCGTGAAGGATTGGCGGTCCGAGTGGTTTTATGCCGGTAATCTTGATGGTGGTGCCGGTGCTCCAAAGACTCCAAACCTACTTGGGGGTCCCGCCTGTTCCTAATTGTCGGTGGGAGAGAGAGCAGCTCACTTCGCCGAGTTGTCTCTTCTTGAACCTCTTTTCAATAGGATTAGGTACTTGAAGCGTAATGGCTTGTCCAATTTTGCTATTGTGGCAAGTTACCTCCGTCTCCGAGTACAACCTTTGAAGGCGCTGCGGAGAACTTTGGCTTTTGAGTACTCGGGCGCCGAGGATCCCTCTCGTATGGTGGCCACAATCGAGTTGTCGATGAGGGGATGCTTGTTCGCCTCCGTAAGATTTTGAAAGGCGCGTCGGTGGTCCCAATGATTGGTTTCGAGTACTCCCCTGTTAAGCCTCCCCCTGCTGTGAGTGTTTCTTCCTATTTATATCTGTATTTCCGAGTTCTTTTTGACTGAGATTGACTAGTTTCTTGTCTTTTTTGAAGCCTTTTGGCAGGGATTTTAACGTTGATGCCTCCCTTTATGTTGATGGGGAGATTGCTCCTCTTTACCCTCCTCCCGGTCTTGGTCATTAGGTAATTGAAGACCGAGTTGTTTTGCCGGGTATTTCTTTGATGGAGCCTTCTCTTCAAGATGTTCCTTATCACCGGTGGCCCTTCCTCGAGTTACTGTGCGGTGCTAAGAGACCTCGGTCATGGGAGATTCTTCTTCTTCGCCGCTCGAAACGGGCGCTGTTTCTCTTTCTCCTCACCCATCGGTAACCTTTTGATAGGTGAGAGGTTGTTTGGTTTTACTTTTGCTCGCTTTTTTTTTTGGAAAGTAGTCTTGATTCTTCTCTTTGGTAGGCGGTGTATCTGTTTCTTCTTTTTGAAGATGAGGCCGATGATGTTGATGATTCTCCTCTTCTTCGCTCGGTAAGTGTTGTCTTTTTGGCTTTGGTATACATACTTTTTGTTGTTTTTTGTTCTCGACTTGGCTTTTGTAGCCCCCCTGCAACTTCTTCTCCTTCTCCGGCCTTTGGGGCCCTTGCCGTCCTCCTCCTCCCACCCACCACCGGGTTGTTGGTGGGTTTGATGTGGTTATGCCGCCTCCGCCTCCTCCTCGTCCCCTCGACTTGCTATTCGTCGTGCTCCTAGGTAAGTGCTGACTTCTTTTCTTCCTTTTGGTATCATTTGTCTTTAGCTTCTTTTGTTCTTGTAGGTCTTTAGCTCCGGCTTCTCGATTCTCGAGAAGACCGTGAGTGTTGGAGCTATGGGTCGTGTCCGTGGCTCGATCCTCATCCAAATGGGATTCTCGGTCCCGGTGGTGGCTTCATCTTCTCTCGCCGGCTGACTTCTTCTTTGCCGGTTATGCTGCAGCGGCCGAGTCGATCGCTTTTGTAGCGTAAGAGTTGCCTCTTGCCCAACCCCTAACTTCTCATCATCCTAGGGTTGGGTGTTCTCCTCCTTTGTCTCCTTTTTATCCTCCTTGGAATTCTCGTCCGTGATTTGAAGTCGATGCAGATCCGAAGAAGACTTCAATCCGAAGTTCTCGCCTTTAAGAAGCTTGAGGCTGGATTCAAGTCTTTTACCGAACAATTCCGTAGGATGACTTGTTTGCTTTATTTTCTGCCTTGTCTTTTTTTTTATCCTTGTTTTTTCTTTATGTGCAGGAGTATGTCGCTGATTCTCGACCTCTTTTTTGGCCTCGCCCGAGTCCCAAAAGAAGTTGTTGGATGAGCTGGCTTCTCTCAAGGGCCGGGCGCTTGATGAGGAGCGCCAAGGACGCCGCCTTCTGAGACCGCCTTGAGAGCTCAGTTGTTGTTGCCGTTGAATCCGAGAAGAAGGCTTCCCGATCTCCAAGGTACTTGTAAATGCTTTTTGTTGCGTATAGTTTTGTCATCGCTTTTCTCGACTTCTTTCTCGCTTCCTTTTGCAGCTTTGAAGAAAAAGTACTCGGAAGAGACCAAGCTTTGAAGCTTGAAGTAAAAACCTTCGCAATGACTCGGAGAAGGTAAAGGCGATGTCGAAGAAACTTTAGCCCGGCTCTACCGATTAGGGCGTGGTGCCGATCGAGATCTTTTGCGTGCTAAGGCATCGATTGAAGACTTGTCCGTCCGTCTGGCTTCGTAAGACAGTGGTCAACCTTGCCGAAGTTCTCGCGGCAAGGTCTTGCCACTATGCCGAGGAGGCCTCAAGATGCCGGTCCGACCTGGGTTCAGCCTCCTTCCTCGACCGACCGAAAGCGGACCATCAATTTTGCCAAGGATGCAAAGTGTTGCTTGGCGCTCGTGGTGTCTTGGCTCGCATCCGAGTAGTTGATCCCAACTTTCCTCTTGATAGAGTGATGGATGGGACCCATACTCCCGAGGATGAACAAGCACTCGCGGAGTCCGAAGTCGCTGCTCTGCCCCTTAGCTCGAGTTTACCGATCTTGTAGAGATTACGCCAAAGGCGTGCCGATGATGGTGATGATCATCGGTAGTAAACTTTTGTTGTAATGAAACTTTGATGCCTTCCCGATTTTGTATAAAAAGAAATTTTTTCTTTGAATCTTGGCCAAATATCTTGTTGCTATGTTGAAATGTTTGAATATTTTGTTATCTGTTGTACTTTTTTTGGTGTTGTGAATCCATCTAAGAATAGTTAATATTGTAGCCGCCTTTCAATGATTAGTTCGGACCGTAGGCCCTCATCCGAGTTCTTTTTCTCTAGAAGTCGGATAGGTCGAGCTCTCTTGGCTCTCATCTAGTCCCGAAAAGGAGCTAGGATAGGGCGAGTGTTGACTTATTTTAGCCGCATTCTCATCGGTGTTGTGAAAACAACCCGAATAGTTGGGCTCAGTGCTAGGTTGTAGCCATTTTGCACTTTAACAAATAATTGGACCGTAGGCCCTCATCCGAGTTCCTTTTATCTAGAAGTCGGGACAGGTCGAGCTTTCTTTTGCTCTCATCTAGTCCTCGAAAAGGAGCTAGGATAGGGCGAGTGTTGACTTTTTAGCCGCATTCTCATCGGTGTTGTGAAAACAACCCGGGGGTCGAGCGTTTTTTGCTCTCATCGGGTTCTATGTTGCCCGGGGGTCGAGCGATTTTTGCTCTCATTTTGCCCGGGGCGAGCGCTTTTTGCTCTCATCGGGTTTGCCCGCTTTTTGCTCATCGGGTTTGCCCGGGGTCGAGCGCTTTTTGCTCTCATCGGGTTTGCCCGAGGTCGAGCGTTTTTGCTCTCATCGGGTTTGCCCGGGGTCGAGTGCTTTTTGGACCGTAGGTCCTTATTCGAGTTCCGTATTCTAGAAGTCGGGATCTAGTTCTGAAAAGAAGCCGATACTGTTATCTTTCTTATGAATCTTTGTTGAAAGAAGTAGTACATGTCTTTGTTATCTAGGCGTAAAATCGCCGTAAATTGAGAGATGTGCCATGAATTTTTTATTGGGGCTCCGCCTTCGCCATCGGGCCTCAGAGGATCCTCGGTCCTGCTTACTTTTGTTACTATGAAGGGACCTTCCCATGGGCCGAGTAGTTTGTGTCTTCCATCCGGTTTTTGTATTTTCCTCGAGAACTAGATCGCCGGCTTGTAAGGTTCTTGGTTGAACGCTTTTGTCATAATATCTTCTCGCCCTTGCATGTATCTTGTCGATTGTAGTGTTGCATTGACTCGACTTCTTCTAAGTCGTCGATTTCTAGTCTTCCTGTTTCCCTCTCGCTTCTCCTTCGTTATATTGCTCAATTTTGGGGATGTCCATATTAAGTCTACTGGTAATACGGCTTTTGATCCGTATACCAAGAAGAAAGGTGAGTAGCCGCTGCTCGCTTTATCTCGAAAGTTCTTAGTCCCCACTACTTTGGGTAGTTCATCTATCCATTTTGCTCCGTAATCTTTGAGGTCTTCATATAGTCTTGGTTTCAATCCGCCAAGATGAGACCATTTGCTCTTTCTACTTGACCGCTTGCTTGAGGATGAGCTACCGATGCATAATCAATGCCGAATCCGCAGCCTTGAGCCCAGCTTTTTGAATTCATTGGTCGTGAATGGTGATCCTAGGTCTGTAATTATCCCGCTTTGGCATCCCAAATCAGGCATAATTTCTTGATGAACTCTTTTGCTTTGGCTGAGCTGTATTTTACTAATGGCTTGTATTCTATCCACTTGGTGAACTTGTCGATGGCCACGAATATGTATTCAACCCTCCTTTGGATTTTTTAAGTGGTCCGACTTGATCAAGCCCCCAAAGATGAGAACGGCCATGCCGGGTGGGATGCATATTAGATTGTGAGTCGAACGTGTGCTTGTCTTGCAAACATTTGACAGTTTTTGCAAAGATTTGACTAGTTCTTCTGGGTCTTTTAATGTCAAGCCAAATAGAATCCCGATCGAAAAGCTTTTCCGACTAGTGTCCTTGAAGATGCATGATTCCCCAAAGCACCCCGAGTGCATTTCTAGTAATATTTCTTTCCCCTCTCTTGTTGATACGCATTTCAATAATACGCCTGATGATGCTGCTTTTTTGTAAAGATTATCTCCTACTAAGACGTAGTTTTTGCTTCTTCTAATTACCCGAAGTTAAGCTTCTCGCTTTTATTTCCGTGTAACTTTTTTCCTTGATGTAGTCTATGAATACTTGCATCCATGTTGAGTTGTCTCAGGCCGATCATTAGAATTTGCTCTTGTTTTGTCTTCTTCTTCTCGTCTTCTTTTTTCGTCCGACTTGATAGATGGTTTGTTTAATTCTTTTACAAAAACTCCAAATGGGTACTTTTGCCCTATCTCGAGCCTAGTTTGGCTAACACATCACCGCAACGCTTGAATCTCGTAATATGTGATGTATTTCTAGACCTTGAAAATTTTTCTCAAGCTTTCTCGATTTCTCGCAATAGGCATCCATGTTTTCCTTGGTGTGATCCCATTCTTTATTGACTTGGTTGATTACTACCGCTGAATCTCCGTAGACTAGTAATCTTTTGATTCCAAGTGATGTTGCAACTTGTAGGCCATGGATGAGTGCTTCGTACTGCTTCATTGTTGGTAGCTTGCCATAAAATTTGTAGAACATATCTGAAGTTGTTTTCCATCGGGTGCGATAAGTAGTAGTCCCCGCTCCCCGCCTCCTAGTTTTAGAGATCCATCAAGTACATTTTCCAATGGTCTAGGATGACGTTTGGAGTAGGTTGTTGTATTTCGGTCCATTCCGCAATGAAGTCGGACAATGCTTGAGATTTGATTGCCTTTCTTGGTGTAAATTCTATTTTGAGTGCTCCGAGTTCAACCGCCCATTTTGAAATTGCCCCGTTGAGTCTCGGTTTCTTAGGATGTCTCCGAGTGGAAAATGCTACGACGACTACTTTGTGATCTTCAAAATAATGCCCGAGCTTCCTTGAAGTTATAAGTATTGCGTAGAGTAGTTTTTGCATGTGAGGATATCTCACTTTTGATATTGTGAGTACTTCACTTATGTAGTATAATTGCCTTTTGTACTTTGTAGATGTGTCCTTGTTCTTCTTTTTCGACCACAATAGCCGTGCTAACTACATCAAGTAGTTGCAAGAATGTAGAGCATGAGGTCTTCGCCTTTCTTTGGTGGTACTAATACTGAGATGTGCCGATGTATGCTTTTAGCTTGTCGGCGGCTTCTTGTGCTTCTTCGCTCCGTAAATTTATCTCTTTTTTTAGTAATTTGAAAAAGGTAAGCCTTTTTCCCCCCACCGAGATGAATCTGCTGAGTGCCGCCATGCAACCCGTTAGTTTCAGAGATCCTTGATATCCGCCGGTGGGCCCATGTCGGTTATTGCCTTGATTTGTTTTGTGCTTGCTTCAATTCCTCTTTGGTCGACTGAAATCCGAGTAGTTGTCCCCGATGATACGCCAAATACACATTTGTTGGGGTTAAGTTTCCACTTCCATCTTTTGAGATTGTTGAAAGTTTGTTGTAGATCTTCAATCGTGAGAATCTGGGTTCTTTGTTTTGACGACTACGCCATCCACATATGCTTCGCGTTCTTTCTAATTTGTTCTCCCAAACAAGTCCGGATTGCTCTTTGGTATGTTGCTCCCGCATTTTTGAGTCCAAAAGACATTGTTTTGTAACAATAGGCACCGAAAGGTGTAATGAAAGAAGTCTTGCTTTGGTCTTCTTTTTAGTGCAATCGTGATATCCCGAGTAGCAATCTAGAAAAGATAATAGAGCCGATCCTCGCCGTTGAATCCACTATCCGATCAATTCTTGGTAATCCGAAAGGGTCCTTTGGACAATGTTTGTTAAGGTCCGTGTAGTCGACACATACGCCATTCATCCGTGTTCTTTTTATGTACCGTAACAGGATTTGCCAACCGGTCCCGATGTAAGATTTCTTTAATGAACCCCGCCGCTAGTAGTCGGACTATTTTTTTTTATTGCTTCCTTCTTGTCTAGTGAAAAAACGTCGTAGTCTTTGTTTGATCGGTCTTGCTCCTTTGTTGACTTTTAATTTGTGCTCGCCAACTCCCTTGGGACTCCGGCATATCTCCGCTGGTTTCCGTGCAAATATATCCTTGTTGTCCCGTAAGAAGTTGGTGAGCTCGAAGTTCCTATTTGATAGGTAGTGTGTGCGCTGATTGTGGCGCCTTTTTGATGGATCACCCGCCCCTAGATCAATCTTTTGGTGCCCTCTCCTTCACCGTGGTGAGTGTACTTTATTTTTGGCCGGTATCTCTAGTTCTTCTCGTTTTATTTCTCGCTCTTCGCCGAAGTTGATTTCACCTTATACTTTTGAGGATATTTGTATTGCTTGTACATCGCATTCGTAGGGCTCTTTTTTTAGGTCTCCTCCGAGAGAGAGAATCTCCGTGTGGTCCCGGCATCTTGAGTAGTAGATATGGATAGTGTGGTATAGCCAAGAATTTTGCTAGTGCCGGTCTTCCTAATATCGCATGATATGATGATTCAAAATCAGAAACTTCAAATTTGATGAGTTCTCATCCGTAATTTGTGGGAGTTCCAAATGTTACCGGAAGTGTAATCCGTCCGAGAGGCATAGCCGGTCTCCTGGTACTATCCCATAAAAAGGTACGCTTGTAGGTGTGATCATTTTTGAGAATTCTGTTCCCATTTTCTTCAGGGTGT